>PVJL010007707.1:0-74760 GCA_004026885.1 Lyroderma lyra | reverse complement strand
GGCCTGTCCCCCTGAGGCTGGACCAGGGGTCTCTGGGCTCCCTTCTCCTCCTCCTCCACACCACCATCTACGAGCCTGTGAGGGGCCAGCTGAACCCCTTTTAAATGGACAGCGAAGCCCAGACGCAGCATAAGCCTCTGCGACCCCAAAGTGCAGAGTGTCTACTGGAGTCCAGCCACCCCAACCTTTCCTGTGGATTTGGGGGCAGGGTGGTGTGGGGGTTCCCAGCCAGTCCCAGGGAAGGGTTGGAGCCTCCAATGGACACAAGGTAAAGTGCTAAAGACAGGCTTGCCCTTGGGACCACCTGCTCACTGTCACCACCCCTATTGGCCTAAGCGCCACCGCCTGTCGCCCCCCCACCTCTGCCACAGGAGCTCATGGAGAGGCTGCAGGGCATTGCCACGCGGCCGCATCGCCTCCGGCCAGCACAGAGCAGCAAGGTGAGCAGGCACCAGGTGGGCTGGGGGCAGGGCCCTGGGGGCCTGGAGGCCGCCTCACCACCGGTCCCGTCGCCCAGATCACCAGTGACCACCGCGCTGAGTTCGCGCGCTGTCTGGAGCCGCTGCTGTTGCTGGGGCCACGCCGCGTGGCGAGTGCTGGTGGCGGCACCAACGCGTGAGCAACGAGGGGGGACGGGTCAGGGTGGGGTGTCGCCGGGCGCGCGCAGACAACGCCGCACGGGAGGGCGAGTGTGCCTGCCGGACAGCAGCCGTCCGTCCTGGGGCGCCCCTATCCGAAGCCCGCGGCACACTTGGGGGCTGCCCTTAACCGCTCCTGCAGCCTCGCTCACCTGGTGGGGGCGCCTAGGCGCTAAAGGGAAGGGGTAGTGGGGGCTGGGGCCTGACTCCTGGCCCCAGTCTGGAGAACCCCAGACCTTGGAGGAGTTAGGGAGAACGCGCGTGCCAAGGGGCCCCAGTGTGTTTGAGGGTACATAGCACTTACTGGGACCAACCCTGAGCAAATCCTGATGGACTCTTTTCTGAACACTGGCATCACCCGGGGGTTTAAAAAAAAAATAGTGCTGATGTCCTTGGGGCTTTTTCGGAGTTCCCATAGTGGTCCTGGGGTGCAGTCCGGGGTGAGAGGGCTGAGAGAGCGCTGGGAGGCTGGGGGAGGGGAAGGCCTACCCACCCCACCTCGCATCTGCATCCACACTGGCTCTCTCCCCAGGCTGTCAGGGGCCTCAGGCCCCAAGGTGCTGATGGGGCCCAGCTGCCCTTCCCCGGTGGGGAAACCGTTGGGGTCACCAGTCCAAAAGCCCACGCCGCATCGGTCCATCAGCACCAAAGTGCTGCTGGCAGAGGGCGAGGATACGCCGTTCGCAGAGCACTGCCGCCACTATGAGGACTCCTACCGGGTGAGGGGGGCCAGGGACCTGTGGGCTGGGGAGGACCCCACCCCTTCCTCACCAAGAGGCAGTGGCCACCCTGGAGGCCCCCCGTGGTGTACATAGCCCACAGGAACCACAGGCACTCTTGCGGTCCCTCTCGCAGTACCTGCAGGCAGATGTGCAGAGCCTGAAGGACCAGGTCCAGGAGTTGCACCGGGACCTCACCAAGCACCACTCGCTCATCAAGGCCGAGATCATGGGTGACATCCTGCACAAGTCTCTGCAGGTGGACGCGCAGATCGCTGCGCAGTTCGCTTCCGTGGAGGGGCTGAGAGCAGTCTTCCAGCAGGTAGCACCTTCCGAGGGCCCAACTCCCCTTCAGCCCACCTATCATCATACACATGGGCTACCCCAAAACAGGAAGGGGGAGAAAGAGGACCATGGCCTGTGCCCCACCAGGCCCCCGTGTGGCAGGCTCTGGAACTTGGGTCTTTGCGGCCTGGAACCTGAGTAAGCTAGAGGAGAGAAATGCCACCAATGGAAATTCCGCCTATCAATCACCTCATGCAATGTCCAACTTATTTTCTCTTTCAGATGTGGGAGGAATCCTACCAGCGGGTGGCTAACGAGCAGGAGATTTATGAAGGTCCCAGGCAGCCGTGGCTGGGTGCACCCCTGCCCTGGAGCTAACCCACGTACCAGCAGGGACAGGAAGTCAGTACCCACTAATCCACTAACTCCCACACTCCTCCCCTCAACCCTTGACTTTGCCTCAGAGCTGCTAACTGGCCCCAAAGTGATGCATCTGAGGTTAGGATTCAGTGAGTAGAATGCCCTCACAAGTCTTACCTCACTCTGTAATTAAAAAGGTAATCATTGAAATAGTTGGGGTGTTTAGATGGCATGAGACTTACAGGTGAGAATCTAAAGCCAACAAGACCCAACACCCTGGCCTTGGCCCCTGCAGCCCAGCTCCACGACCTCCTCCAGTTGAAGCAGGAGAATGCCTACTTGACCACCATCACCAAGCAAATCATGCCCTACATCCGCTCCATTGCCAAGGTGAAGGAGCGTCTGGAGCCTAGGTGAGACCAGGGGATGTCCCTAGGGGAGCCAAGACACTTCAGAATGTGTGTGGGAAAGGTGCCACACATTCATTCAGAAGAACCCCTTTCGGAAGTCAGTGAGCCAGGTCATGAGAGTTCAATTGGGGTAGCTGGGCAGACCAGGTGCTGGGCTGGACATCTGCGAAAACACACCATGAGTGGGATGCCCTGAGTTTCTGCTTCTGGGTACACAATTACCCACCTCTAGCTCACAGGAGTAGGTGGAAGCAGAAGACACCTTTTGCAAGTGTCATGAGGGTCCTCAGCTGATCCAAGCAGCAGAACACACAGGGGAGAGTAAAACTTTCTCTGCATGGTTAAGTCAAATCTAAATAAGAACCTGGACCAGGTTCTCAGTACCATTCATGGGCATCAGAAGGTGTTAGCAGCAGAGAGATCTTGGTGGAAGGTCCTCAATGTGTCCATCTCTTGAGTCACTCAGCCCCAAGGTGGGCTAGTTGCACAGCAGTCACCCTGGGCTCTCACTTCACCACCCTCCTGGGGACCCTCCATTTGCCTTGCTCCTGTCAGATCTCCTATTTCCTATACCCTGTGTTGCCTCTTTCATGGCTTGGTGGATCCCATCCCCTCAGTATTTCCTTGAAAAGGGGTACACAGGAGGTATGTTTTGGGCAGCAGACATCTGAAATGTCCATTCTGCCTTCACACCTGAATGACAGTTTTGCTGGGTATCAAATTCTAGATTTAAATTCCAGATTGGAGATGATTCTCCTTTGAATGGATCACTCTATTGTCCTCTAGCTTCCAAGGTTGTCTTTGAGGAGTCTGAATGCATTCTGATTCCTAATCCTTGTAATGTGACCTACTGATTCTCTTTAGAAGCTTGTGGAATCTTTTCTCCTCCCAGTGTTCTGAAATTTCACATTGGTAATGGCCTATTTCCATCCATGGGGACAGGTACTGGTGGGTGGGTCCTTGCAATCTGGAAACTCATGTCCTTCAGTTTGGGCAAATTTATTTTTGAACTTGTTAATTGATTTGTCTCCACTTTTTCTCTTTCTGGTTTTTTCTTTTTTTTTCTTTTTGGTATGTGGGTAGCTCCTTGACTGGGAATCGAACCCAGGCCGCAGAGCTGACGGTGCCAGCACCGATGCCTTAGGCCACTACACTATCAGGGAACTCCTCTTTCTGGAATTCTTATGATTGGATATTAGTCCTCTGATTTATCTTACATTTTTGGTATGGTTTTCCACCTTTGTCTTTTTGTTGTACTTTCTCTGGAGATTTCCTTTTCTTTTTTTCTTTTTTTTTTTTTGCTTTTTAGTACATGGGTGGTTCCCTGGCTGGGAATTGAACCCAGGCCGCAGCTTTGACAGCGCTGAAGCCTTAGCCACTACACCACCAGGGAGCTCCCTAAATTTTAAATTTGTTAAATTTCAGTTCTTTTTATTTAAATGTTAATTGTTTTTAATTTCCAAGAACTCTTTTTTATACCTACTGTTCTTTTTACATAGCCTTCTGTTGTTTCATAGACACAATGTTTTACCTGAGGCTGATGGATGTTTTTGTGTGTGTGGTCTGTTATTTTCTTTTTAAATCTCCTCCCTTAAGTCTGTTTCCTCCAAGTTATTTTTTAGGTTTCTATCCTCCATGTTAAAGACTTTCTCAGATGTAGGAAATCTTTGATTACCTGCTCATATTAGATGAGCACAGGGTGGTACTTCACTGTAGGGACCCAGGGGGCACAGAGTGTTTTCCTTTGTTTCTTGAATGCGCCCATGTCAGTTTCCGGTCTTGTCCCAGTTTCCTTCCCGGAAGGTCACTGTATGGAGCACTTGTATGCACATGTGGCTTTCTGGTTTTCAGTTCTCACCGGTGGGCTCTACCCTCAGAGACTAACCCTTCAGACTGTGGGGGCGAGGGTGGGGCAGCTGCTCGGGGGTAGGGATCTTCACCATCATCGTCCTCACTGTCCCAGTCAGATCCTGGGCCCCAGAGGATTCTGCAGGGCGACCCTGGTAGGGCCTCGGCTTGTCCTGCCGTGCACTATGAACTCAAGTTCCACAGGCCTGCCATCAGTCACTGCTGCCCGCGTGCTCTCCAACTCCCGGAATAACTGTGGCGTTACTCGTTCCTGTTCTCAGCCTGGAGGTTTTTGTTCCCTCGTTGTTCTGGTCTCTTTACTAGAGTTTTAGTGAGTTTGGGGAAGACGGGAAATTAGAGTGTGTGCGATCACCACATTAGTCCAGCACTGCTAAGTCACCTGGTAAGTGACTATTTCAACATGTCACACCTTTTGCACAATTTTAACCAAATCCCTGTCGACCCAGGGCTAGTTGCAGTGTTTCCTATCACACTGACATTCGAAGTCGTTTACTCCAGATACTGTGTGATCCCATTTATAAAACCTCAGAACCAGGGGGAACTACCCACTGGTGTTAGCAGTGGGGCTGGTGGCCGAATACCCAGCGGGGGCCTCTGGGTGGAGGTGACGTTCTGGGTGCTGCCCACCCGGCTGGTTCACTCTGTGCACACATACCACGTCACACTCTTGTCGCTCGCACGCTTCCCCCCGTGTGCTTTGCGTCAGTTAGAGTGCGGGTTCAGTCACGTGCTCCTCGAGGGGCAGCACACGGGCAGAGCCATCTCTGCAGAGAAATGGCATCTGCGGTCAGTTCCGGGGAAGGGCAAGGCGCGCAGGCTGCACCCCAGCTCCTGGAGGTTGGGGGCGCGGGAGGCCATCTCCACTTCTCTTCACGGCACCACTTTCCAGGTATCCGGAGCGGCCCCCCGCTCCCACTGTGGCCGCCCACTCCAATCCTGGCCACCAGCCCGCTCTGGTTCCCACCGTCAGCGGCCTTCCGGTCACATCACTCCCGAGCCTGGGCCGGGTCTGTCGTCTCCACCACGCTCTCCTCCCGCCTCTGAGACACCCCAACTCCTGGCCCCCCTCCTGCCTCTCCAACCCGTAGTCTCCGGCTGCTCTGCCTCCTTGGCTCAATGCCCAAATGTCCGTTTTCCTCAGGGCTCAGTCCTGGGCTTTCCTCTCATCCTGCACCCTTTCCTTAAGGGGCTTCACTCAGTTCCTTGGCTTTAGACCCCCACGACAACGCAGAGGACCCCAGCCCTCCCCAGCACAGACCCCCCCCGAGCTCCAGATACACCTCCAACTGCCCTTCTTGGCCTCTCTGCTTGGCTGTCTTGTGGGCACCTCACATCCCAATGGCCAGCGGAACTTGATTTCCTCTCCTCCTCACACTGCTCCCATTTCACCTCAGTAAATGTCACCCATCACCCGGGTGCTGGAGTCAAAAGCCTGGGGCACATCCTGGATTCCTTTCTTCCCTCACCCCCCCCCGTCCAGCCCACCCCCAAGTCTGGCTGACTCGCTGTCTCAATGCACTTGCTTTGTCTCCACGGCTGCCCCGGGTCTCAGCCACCAATGTCATCCCCTTGCCCCCAGCTCTCCAGTATGTCACCCAGCCAACCGTCACTTTAAAGCCTGTATTTCACAGAAGGCAGCCCTCCCAGGACCCTCTGAGCACCCCGCCGACTCTAGACGGGCTCCCACTTCCCAGGCTTTTGCCTGTGGTTCTCTTCCTTCCGACTGTCCCTCGGATCTTGGTTCCTCAGGCCTCAGCTTGAATGCCGACAGAGGCCTCTGCAAATCGCCCTATATAAATCGGGTCCCCGCTGTCACTCAGCTGGCCCTGCTGTGCCCCCTTCCCAGCCCTGGCGTGTCTCCCCGCTGCCATCGGAGCAGGGCCTGCCTCTCTCAGCACTACCGCAGTCCTGGCCGCAGGCAGCGTTTGAGGCCCCAAGCCCTGGGCGGGCCCGTGGGTGGCGTCTTGCCGGGTGGGCTGCTGGACGCGCAGTGGGCTGGCTCTGCTCCTTCCGGCACCCACGGCTCTACTCGTCTCTGCACAGGTTTCAGGCGCCCGTGGACGAAGAGTCGCAGCATCTACAGAAGACGGATGACGACGGCGCCAATGGCGAGCCCCAGGCCAGGTAAAGCTCGTCTTCCCAACCCGTGTGGGCAAACGATGTTTGGTCAGAGACAAATGCGGACCAAGACAGACCCCTGGTTTCCTTTTGGCCTTTGGTCCTGATGACCGCTGACAGCTGGGTCTCCATTTGTAAAAAATGGGTCAGGGAGGTTCATGATCGGGACGGTGACCTCAAACAAGGGCCTCCATAGACGACAGATGTGGTAGATTGGTAGACACGACGCACCTTTGATAACCGCGGGTGGCATGGCTGCTCCCAGCACTGCGGGCCGGCTCCTGGGGACTCGCACCCTCTTCAGTGAGGGAACCTGACGGGGCTATTTCCCTGCGAGGCACTGCTAGTCCCCGGAGCCAGTGTTTGCCAAAATGCTTGCCACAGGGAGAAAAGGAAGCGCAGTAACAGACGCACCGCTGTCACGGCTGGTCCTGCAGTTACCGCACTCGCAGTGACATGCGTCCGTCACGGGCAGACAGCACAGCTGCAGGCGGTCGGCGCCAGGAGCCTGCAGGGCCTGGGCAGGTGGTCCGTGCTGTGCTGTGGTTGTGATGAGACAAAAACTAGCCCCCCACCCGCCGCCCCAGGCACCTCGTGCAGCTCAGAGGCTTCAGGGGCCTGACACCTCAAAGCTCCCTGTCACCACAAGCTGCTGAAAGCGCCTGAGCTGCGGATGTGTGAGCAACTAGACATCCTCAGAAATGAGATAACAACCCGTTAGGAGACCACACGGTGCTGGGGGTCGCCTTGGCCTGAGTGATGGGAGTGCTGGTTCAGTGGCACAGGGGTGACACCGCGGGGTGGAAGAGCTCAGAGCCCAGTGTTCCTTTAGGAATGACCCAGGAAGTACCGTGGAAAAGAGAGAGAAGCCCTCAGAGCCAAGAGGAAACAGCCGGACTCTGAACAGCCTCACAGAAGAGCCTCCGCAGAACAGCAGAGACCCTCACAGACCCAAACAGAAAACCGGGGGCGACGGCCCCCCACGCAGGGAGTGCCCAACTTAGCAAACGGGGCCAGCCTGGCATTCACAGCAGTGCGTCAAGACCGGGACACAGACAAGGGTGCTCCCATTGCGACGATTTTTCAAAAGGACAATCACTTATCAGCAGTAAAACCCAGAGACTCTGACGGGTCCTCCTCCCGGTAACGGGGGACATGGCCCAGTCCACATGGAAAACGTTCAATGGGCGAGCACCCAGCATCAAGCCCCTCAGTCCCCCAGCACCTCCCCGTGTCTGGCACAGGCCCCGCCGGGTAACCTGCCTGCCCATCTGGACGAGCCTCTTGGACTTGAGGTGACAAGACTCCACCCACCGCTGTGAGGTACCTGCCCTGCCTCAGAGAAGCCGATTCTCCTGAACCCCGGCCCCTCTGCTAGCCAGGTGCCCCAATAATGTGAGCAGTGACCTGTGCTCCAGCTTTTCTCCCTCCGTGGTCAGGGCGAGCTACAAAGGAGAGGGGCGCGGGACGGGGACCATCCCCATCACCACTTCCCTACCTTCCCAGGCTGCTGTCACTGTCCGTGGTCACTGTGCCCTGGTCACTAAAGCACGGTTCAGCAACTCTTCTCTAGTACTTTTCTTCCCTTCCTACACTACCCTTTTTAATCAAGTGGAGCTTAATGCTTTTTAAAAAGAAAAATTAACCCTAATGACCTAACAATCTACAGTTTTGGAGGCAAAAGGATGGTCTGAGAGTCACATTTTAATCAAATACCCATCTTGACTCAGTGGCTCAAACAGAGAATGGCTTTGATGTGCCTGGAGGGCCTGTGACAATATGGCCACATCCCTGTCAGCATCCAAGGCCCTGGCCCCCCGCTATCTCGGGGTGCAGACGTCCATGCCAACGCCTCACCAAGTTCCCCAGGGGCCTCCTGGGCAGGAAGAACCATCATTACAAACTGGTGAGAGGTGGGAATTCAGAACTGAACCGACACGAATAAAAAATAAAAAGAAACAGAACTGAATCGAGTAGGCCAAATACATCCGGTTTTAAGCTGTAGGTTCTGGACATTTCTCAGCCAGAAAGGACATGACCTTAGAGTTTCTGCATCCCATACAATCATACTACTGTTCATAGTGAAATCAGGTACAATTTTATTTAACAATTGGAAAGAATATCAGTATCTGTGAAAGAAAATCTCATTTAAAATATTTAAATAAATATTTCTGCACGTAAAAAGAAGAGCAGAATGAGGACTTTGTTACCTTACTCTCCTAGCTGGGGCAGCTTCCTGAAAGCAAGTGCTGGGACCACTCCTGATGGCCGGTCTGCCAGGCCAAGGCCCAGGCCAGGCGTCAAGCCCTCCTAGCAGGGCACGAGTGCAAGCCACTCCCGCCACGCTGCCGGTGCGGAGGCCACCCGGCCACCCAGCCTCACCAGGTCACTACAGAAGCAAAAACGCGGGGAGGTCACAACTACCCAAGGCAGTAAGAAATTAGAGAGAAGGGCCAGGTTTACTGTACCTGTCACGGGGGACTGCTACCAAAATGAGCTGTGGCCAAGACCCTACTGAGCCTAAATCTACACAACGTATTGGTTTAGGAATATTTCCCCCATCGTGTCATCACCCAGAGTGTGAAATGGACGGAAGGGGTTAATCAAGTTTACTTTTAGGCTCAAGAAGCAGTTCACACTGATGTGGACAGTGGGGTACGCTGCATTCAGCTCACCCCTCTCCCTCCCCTCTAAACTGCCGTTGTCAGCCCAGCCTGCAAATCTTTGTGAAGTGTTTCATTTTACTCCACTTCAGAGCAGCTTTGCTCTGCTCAGAGCCTGTTCCACTTAAGATTCTCCACTTTAAAACCTGCCATGGAAAGAGAAATCTCCTGACAGTTTCTTAATTTGAGGGAACCAGAGACATGGCCCTTACCCAAAAAGCTTTCAGGAATACCCAGAAAGCCTGTACCTCATTAACCTGATTCTCTGCCCTGCACACTGTCACTGCTAAATTTACACAGTTAAAAATAATCTGAACATCTCAGTAGGAGACCAAAGTCAATCACGTGCCAAACCCTGCCCCTAAATAGTTCCTCTTTCATCCCTAGGTAATTGCTGACCCCTGCCCTGGGAGTACAGATCAGGGTGTGAATGTTCTCGCAGCCCCCGTGCCCTGAACTGCTCTTCAGACCAGAGAACAGGTCAAGCCCCAGGTGGCTTCCGGGCTGCATCTCACCGCCAGACTCGAGGACCCACCTTCCGAGTGCCCAGCCTGGGCTGGCAGGTATGGGAAGTATGTGATCAAATTCGACACCTCGACTTCCCGTCCACAAAGACGGGGGCCATCATCAGCTGCCGCCCATCTATTAAAAAGTCAACTTCATGGCCCCCCGAAGTGTCACTATAGCTGAGTTCAAGCACACTCAATGCAGCAATAAAGAAGTTCCCCTCAAGGACCTGGGGACGGCTGCCAACCCCAGCCACCCCCTCCCATTCTGCACTCGTACTACGTGGCGTTTACTAAGCTAAGCGTGGTCTGGAGAACAGGTTTAGAATGGATCCGACTCGAGTCCACAGAGTAAATGTGACGAGCATCCCACGGGGGAGTGTCTGCGCCTGCACCCGCAGACGCTGCTGCCCAGGGCTCTGGCCGTGGGCCTGGCCGTCTGACTGCACGGCCCTCCGCACCCCCAACCCCGTCGGACTGCACCGCCCTCCGGGGGAGGGCTGATGGCCAGGTCCCCAGCCAGGCCTCTGGTTCTCACACCAAGCCCGTAATCAGCAAACCCGTAAACCTCTTTGGTAATACGCAATGAAGAAAGACTGAATTAGGCCATGAAATCTAGAAATTAGTACTCTTTTGAGTTGGTAAGATGCTCTTTTGAACACACATTTCCAGCATCTGGTACAGTTAACCCAACATCCATTGTCGCTTAACTCAGACAGTGTAGATTCCAGGTGTGTCAGCGCTCTCATCTCAGTATCAAAAACGTTGGACATAGTTCTAATCTTCACAACACCCCTGTGAGGTAGGTGGCATGGACCCCATTCTACAGATGGGGAGATCTAGGCACAGAAAGGTAAAGTGGCTCCTCGAGAGCCGTGTGGTGTGGCGTGGCGTGGCGTGGCGTGGCGTGGGTGGCACGGCGGCAGAGCTGTGCTCTGGCTGGGGGCTCCCGCTGCCACCACATTCGCACATGCTCAATGCCACACACAACTGCACGGAAGGACCTCACACTGAGACCCAGTTCCTATTCAGTCCAGCGTTAAACAAGGGTCTCTAAAGTTGATGTGTTTGATTCAAGGCCAACCACTCTCCCCAGACTTGAAAAACAAAAATAGGACTAAATCTCAGTTGGGATTATTTGCTCTATTTAAGACGTTCAGGAGTCAACTTGCTTGACTTTCAGAGTTGTGTATGCTCTCAAACCCCTTTGGAAGACAGTCTGAAATGGCATTAGGGATGATGAAATTTTGAGAACGGAACACAGAAATCAATCGTTATAGATTTCAATGAAACACAAAACTATAGGCTATGGTAAGATAATAAAGCCCCCAATCAGTGGAGAGGAGCATTTTGCAGCGTTTCACAGTGCCTTGCACACAGCAGGCGTTCCATAAGCACTTCTGGGGTAAAAGACAAACGACACATCGTTGACACGCCTGTCAGATACCAGCCCCCTCTTGAGAGAAGAGCAGGAGCCAGGAGCCCTGAAAAGCCACGGGGGCCCGTGGTCTCCCTGGCCCGGAGTGCGCTAGGAACGCAAAGCCACTCAGCCAAACCGTCTGGGTGTCAATGCTTCCTTTCCACCAAGTAACAGTTGGGGCTGTGAACACCGAGTCCCCCTTGAATTTATATGCTGCTACTTATAAAAAATAGATATGTAACTACGATTAAATAGATGAAGAGCCAAAGTGCCTTACAAGGAAGTGTCTTTAAAACTGTGTAGGTGCTCATGCACATAAGGACACACATCCAGAGGCTGAAGCTGTGCTGCTTGTGCTTTTCGGTTAAGAATTCTGAATGTATTTCTAACTCTAAAAAGCACGGGTGCCCATGGACCCCCACTTCTGCAGAAGGCCTTCTCGGGGAGATGGGTCCACCTCGCCTGGGGGCTCCTGTGACAGCACCCCCAAACACTGGGGCTCGTGGGGACGGCATGCGGCCTGGGCTCGCCCAGGGCACTGACCACTGCTGCTGGTTGCTCCTGTCCATCTCTAATCCACATCTTAACTTGATTTAGCCTGTGACAGGTCACTCTGGAAGGTTGGGGTGCGAGGGGAGTCCTTTGGTCCTAAGGCCTTCTGACCTTTGGTCGAGTGATATTCCAGAAGAGTACTGGTGACATATAAAATGATGAAGAAAATTCATTCTGCAGAGCAGCTGGCCGCCCAGAGGCCGTCGTGTCCTGGGCTCACAGAATGGGAGGCCCCATGGTCCCCTGGGTGTCATAGCTCCACCTTGACCCCTTTTATAAAAGGCAGACCTGTGGGTACCCGCTTCTTATACTCCAGGTATTCCTCTCCAAAAAAGTGAATTAATGAGATTTCCTCTTCTTCGGTTCGATCGCGGAAGAATCGCCACACTATCAGAGCGTAGCCAATGCCACAGATGGGGTTGCACAGCATCACCTGACAGGGAACACGAAGGTGATCAGGGTCAGAGGGACCGCCACTGTGTCCTTGGTAGTATCTGCTTCTCTCCAACACCCACAGAGGACTTCCTGCCAAGGGCCCAAGAGACTCTCAGAATAAGACTAGGGTCTTTGAGCACCACAGCCAGGGTGCCATTAAGTGACATCACACCATCGCTGTCACATTAGAACTACATGCTCATCACTGTAGCTTTTTCTCACACACTGCTCTGCTGTTCCTCTTACCTGAAGGGTATCTAAAAATTAAAAGGAACAATCAACCTCTTGACTTCCAACCCTCAGGTCAGGGTGATGCAGCTCCTCCTCCCACCCCTACCCCATGAGTGAGTGCCCACCCATTCAGTGCACACCACTGACCCACATGGCTCCCAGCCTGGGGCCTTCCTGGCCCCCTCCTCCGGCCCCACAGCCTGCCCCTACCCAATACACTGCGACCTCAGCTTCCAAGTCACCTGTTCCATCAAATCAGCCCCCTGCTCAGAGCTGCAAGGCCTAACCCTGCCTCCATGGCTGGGGGGAGGGCGGGAGAAGCAGCCCCTCCTTCCCCTGGCCCCCTGCGGTATTCACTGTGACCCCTCTTGCCACCCTGCTCATCCCACTTTTGAGAACATTGCACCCACGGATCCATTGCCCATCAGTCCTTCCAGGCCAAGAGCGCCCCTCGTCTCTCCGAGAGCCTCCTGTGCTGCTCCGGGAAACCCACCGACCCACCCCCGGGACGTGGTCCCCAAGTGGGTGACTTCCACTGTGAGAACCAGCCACACGCCTTCGACTCCTGCTCACCACACAGTTCCCAGCACAACAAGCCATTCAAACCCGAGGAGCTGCTGCTGTCCCCACTTAACTCTTGAGGAAAGGGGGGCCAATTAGTCAACGTCAGAGCCACGACAGGCCTGGTCAGCTGGCAGGCGCCTGCGGCTTCTCGGCAGACCCCGTGGTGGGATTTCCTAATCACAGGCCGTGACCTGCTGCTGAGCCATGAAATCAATCCGTGAATCATAAACAGCATTACAAATAATAAGACAGAAAATAGGCTGTTTTGTACCCAGTGAGGGTTGAGTGTTGTTCCGGGAAAGACTTGTTCTGTTTTTACACGCACGTGTGTGCTGGGCCACCGTGTAAAGACAAGTAGAAAAACCACTTTGGTTCTTAGGTGTTTCTTTAGCATTTATGACAAATTAGATGCTTCAACTATAATTGATTTGTTCCCAGGAAATACGATTGTAAATGGACACTTGAAAATAAATGCTGTGCAGTCACCTGTCCCTATTACACCACTGGGGGTCCCCAGAGTTCCCACGGACCATGCACTCCGGATGAAATACAGAAGGGCGCTGACTGGATTTTCCCAAAGTGACGGTGAGCTTTCTACCTCCTATTCACGTTCTCTGGCCAAGTCCTCCTAGGACCAAGAGAGCAGATCCAAGAGACCGCTGTTAAGAAACAAGGCCCAGTCTGCAGCCTGAGACAGAACCAACCTCGGTCGCTCAGGTTAAACCTAATACGTGGTCTCGGCCTCATCAACAGCAGCTTCTAATGAAAACCAGCTAAGCTGCCACTTGAGTGGTACCCCACCCACCTCTGTCCCCACACCACTGGGGTGTTCCAGATCAAAGTTAAAGAGGCAGAGGAAGGATAAGGCATGTGGGGTAAGAGCATGCAGAATCACCAAGAGCTTACAAATTTAGGGCACCCAGATGTTAGGGACATGGTCAAAGATGTTAAGGACTAAATCCGTTCTCTGGACTTTCATTTAGTTATCCACTGACACGTGACAGGGAGCACAGGTTCCTACTTAAAGAGGGCCAACAACCTTGTGATGACACTAAAACCCACTGAATGGTACACTCTGACGGGTGAATTTTATGGTGCGTGAATTCTATGTCATTTAAAAAATTTAAAAGAGACCAGCGAGACGTCTAATACTGTACCTGGGTTCCAATGCTCCAGTAAAACCACCCAACGTACGAAGGGTGCCGGAACCAAGCGTACACGCCGCTTGTCACCAGGGTGTGGGTTTCGGATTTTTCATTCTGCACCACGTGGTTGAAATTGGAACCAGCGGTAAACATGGCCGCTTTCCTCAGACATTCTCCGAAGACCACCATCAGCAGGCCTGCGGCACTGAGCCAGGTGATCTGCTTCAGTTCTGCAGGAGACATGGTGACAAACAGGAAGTGGAGACACTGGACTATTGGGATCCCCCTTTGGATGCTGAAAACGAACCCATTTTTCCAAAGACAGGAATGGCAGAAACCACGCTACTTGGCAATTAGCATGTTTTATCACATTAAAATCTAAGTATCAGCACAACACATTCCCCTAAGCTGTGCTGTTCATCCATTTAAAGTGCCAACAACTCAATTAGAGTGTCAGGCAAAGAGCTGATGGGCTCTCAGTCCATATCCCCTTGCCAGATGCTCCTGTCCTGCCCTTGGGGATAAGGACAGCTAAGTGAAACAGAGAAGGATGCGGTGTTTCCCACCTTGGCCCTTTAACGAACCCTGGGAACAACACGCATTTAATTTAACTTGCTCAGGGAAGTTCCACTTGAGAGTAGGATGCCGATGCAGAGCATTTTTGTTGATAAAATCTTCATGTGAACTCTCTCCAGTCACAGGAAATGACCAGATCCAGGTGTCCTCTAACTGCAAAATTAGCACCACAGCTACCAAAGGTAGGGGACTTCCTATCAGATGGCGCACTATGTTTTGCAAGGCTTAAAGCAAAAGGTCAGCATGTCCCCGATTGAAGTCCAGAAGCGGAATTCACAAGCCTGTCCTTTATAAAGAGCTTAGGGAGGATCGAGGCCGGGGGAAAGTCACTCGGGGAGATTAGAGCCGAGAGGTGAAGCCACATCACTGTCCTCAGGCCCGTGTTGGAGCCACCCAACTCCCCTCCCGAGGACAGAGACGGGCACACTGACCTGGCCAAAAGATATTTTCAAGTGTGAACTCTATCCAAGAAGAAAGAGCAGCTACTGTGTACTCCAGACTGTGATTCAGGAGAAAGGAATCCAAGGACAGACTTTTGGGATTGTTGACTGCCGTGACTAAGTACTCGGAATAGTGGAATAAAGACAGGGAGCACATGTACCTATTTAAAATGAAAAGAAAGAGAGGTAAGTTGGGGCAAGGGAACCAAGCTAACCATAAGTCAGAGTACAGATTTGATTCTGCGTAGCTGTCCCTGAATTCTAGAGGTCCTGCTGTCACCTGAGAGTGGACCTCGGGCACCCACATGTAGCATTACTCCCTCAGGTTTGCAGAAAAGTGGGCTCTCAAAGGGACTTTTGAATGTCATAAACAAAAACCAAACATAGGTTAGGAGGCATTATGGACCATCCACCTTTTTAAAATGACACTACACACAGTAAAACATGAGAGAGGGAAAAAGCAAAATAAATAGTGATGTATGTCAAATACAGAAATTCAAAAAGCTGAAATAATCCCATCAACAAAGGATTAGATGGCTTGGAGTGTTCACATGAGGAGATAAAGCTTTTTACCTTGAAGCCACTGGTTCAAATCCAGGTCAGGGACTAGAAGGCTCAAGGGACTGAAATCATAGTGTAGGGGAAAATCCTACAATGGCCGTGGGGGATGCACTAGTTGTGACCTAATAGAAATTAGAGACGAAAGAGGCCTGTGAAGAGGAGCCAGAGCCTTGTCCCGTCCCTTCACCGAGGAACTGCACCCTCTTCTGGGAAGGGTTCATCACATTACTGAATGTGTCACAGCAGCTACAGCTTTGGCAGAGGGCACCCGTGGGGAGGGTGCCAGGGAGCCCTGTTTCTGCCTGCAACAGAATCAACTGATGGGCAGAAGTTCTCAAGGTCCAAGATGTGGGAATACAGGTGGTAGACAGAGACCTCATTTGCACAGAAGCCTAAAGAGCTGTTAGCCAGTCAGAGATGAGACACAGGGGTGATGAAATACCACTACTGACCCTCTGATCTGCCCACCCTAGCCTCAGACTCACAGTCCCCAAAGTACTTCTTACCAGCCGAAGTGATTCCAAGAGGACTGGCTAAAACTTAGCAGCACCCCGCAGCCGAACACGAAGCCAAGGAAGCAAGCTCGGATGGCTATCTAAAAGGGACCCAAAAGAAGCTGTTACCTGGCTGTTCTCAGGGCAAACACCCTGCTTCCCGGGATAAGTGGGCCACTGGCAAGCCCCAAGAGCCAATTCGCTCAGAAGTTAAGGGGGTGGTGAAGAACGGCTTCCTGGGTTTAAATACCGCACCCACCACTCTTTCTGCCTGTGTGGCGTTGGGCAAGTTACTTAACCTCTCTGGACCTCGGTTTCCCCATCTACATAACGGGGATAATAACAGGACCTACCTTTTAGAATTGCCCTGAGGATAACCCATGTAAAGCACTTAAGAGTAAATGCTACATAAGTTTTAGCTGCCATTACTATTACTGTTGCTATTATTATTCAGGGCTGTGGATACGCTGCGTGAACCTAATTTACTGGCATGATTCTCCCAAGTCCACGAAGCGAAATCTTGTCGGGTCACCCGGGACGCTGGGCCCGGCCCCCTCCACGTAAGTGCGGGGCCTTTGACCTCAGACTTGGCAGCAGGTAGGTCTCCACACCTTAAATTACATAAAAAAAACCTCGTAGGCTGGCTCGCTCACTCCGCATCCCACCTGCACATGCCGCAGCTGCTGAACCGCACCGACTGCATGTTCCCACCCGCTCCGCCGAGTCGAGGGGGTCGGTGCCCCCACGTCCCCAAGCCTGGCGAGGCGGGGTCCCTCCTGCCGTCTGAACTTGCGTCTAAAGAACACGCCGGGGGAAGGAGCCCCTCTCCTGGCCGACCCCGATCCGGACCCCGGGGGAAGGTGCCCACACGCCGCACCCAGCCCGCTCGGCGCCGGCCCTCGCCCGACCCCGGCCCGTACCTGGTAGCGCGGCGGCCGATAGAGCAGCAGCAGCAGCGCGTTGAGCCCGGCCACGTACAGCGCCAGCCCGGTGCGGCCCTGTAGGCCGGCGCGCGTGAGCAGCGGCAGCGCGAGCACCGAGACGCCCAGCAGGAAGGTGGCGAGGCTGAGGCGCGCCTCGGAGCCCGGCGGAGCCCGCGCCGCGCAGCCCGCCATGGCGCAGGGCGGCTGACGAGCGGGCGGCGGCGCCGGCTGTAGCCAGGGGAAACCCGCCCGCCACGCCTGCGCACTGCGCTGCTGACGCCGGCAGGGAAGGAACTACCAGCCGCCCGAGAGTTCTCGCGATACCACCGCGCCGCCCGGCTGGGACCGGAATTTGGCGGGAGCGTCCCGCCCCGCGGCCCCGCCCCGCCCCGCGGCCCCGCCCCGCCCCACCGCCCCGCCCCGCCCCGCCGCCCCGCCCCGCCCCACCGCCCCGCCCCGCCCCGCCGGCCCCTCGGGGACCTCCTGACCCAAGTCGAGCGCTGGCCGCCGGGACGGGGCTGCAGGGCCCCTGGTCCCGGGCAGAGAAGTCGTCCCGGAACTCCAGAAAGTCCCTAACGAACAAATCACGTAAAATAGGAAGCGGTCCCACCCTCGGGGCCCGCGCTCGTCCTGCCCAAGACTGACGCCCTTCGGCGCGGAGCCGGGAGCGGGGCCTACCCCGTCCCTCATCCCTCACCCCCAGGGGTTCGTACGCCTGGACCAGGCTCAGTGATCCCCGCCCGCCCTCAGCAGGATCCCCGAGCGCACGCTGGGAGCCCACGCTGCGCCGGGACAGGGGCACTGCCCATGGAGCACCCTAAAACCCGTCGTTGGGCATCCACGCAGTGGGATGACCGCCCACTTCAGTTGCTGTTGAGCGAGGCTATTGGCCGGTGGTGGAACAACTCAGGAAATGTGACTTGGTTTAAAAGGCAGAATTCAAAACCTATCAGTGTGATCCCGACTTCACTTGGGAAAAATAAAATCATGTGTGAGTCTGGGAGATGAAATGGAAGCCAACACTTATTTTTAACATTCGTTCTTGTCTTCTTTATATGTTTTGTGTTGTCCACATTGCCCACAAACGACATATGTGTGTACCACTTTTATCATCAGAAATTGTTCTTTACTTTGTAAAGGGCTAATGCCCCCACCTGGGGAGCTACAGACCCATGGTGGAGGAGAAAGGCCAGTCAGCGAATGACTAGCCAAAACTACAATGGGGTGGCAGTGAGGCAGGAGCCAGGTAAGGATGGGGAGAGAAGGACACCAAGGACGGACCACGGTGAGAGAGCCAAAGGACACTCAGCAGGGAAGAGATGCTGCAGTTAGGTCTTGGGGCCCTCGGGGACCCGCAGCCTGCCTGCCACTGAAAATGAGAGCGAGGGTGTCTAAGGGGAGGGACCAAGGGAGAGAAGGCAGGCAGCGACTCTGCAGTCACAGAGGCAGGAGGAAGCAGCCTGAGGCAGGCTAGGGGACAGGCCCCAGTGGAGGCTGGAGCCTAGAATAGTAGGTCAGACAGCGCAGAGGCCAGGCGAGCTGTGAGCTTCAGTCACCCAGGCCCCGGTCTGAGCCGCTGGCTGCCCCACTCTCCTCTGTCGCACCAAGCCTGGCAGGAGGCCTGGCCCTTGGGCAGCTGGGCTCAGAGAAGGATGGAGAGCTGGAACCTAGGCCCCAGAGTTGCTGCAGTCCAGCCTTGTGACCTCGAGCAAATCAACTCTTTCTGCAAAATGGGGATCCTGATTTGACGGTCAGGTGTTGATAACGTTCTGTAAATCCCAGTTCCATGTTTAAATGGTGCTCAGAAGACATTTGCTAAGCACGGTTGATGGCAATTGAAAGGAGATTTAATGTTTTAAAATCCAAAGCCGCCCAGGTGCAGTGCCACCGTGGGAGGAAGGCCAGGGCATTATGCTGAGCTGCTGCCTCTGCCCTGGTTTCCCACGGTCTCCCCCAGACTCAGGACTCCTCCCTCCGCCCCAGGACGCCTCAGGGCCACTAGAGGGCGCTCGCTGCATCTTCACTCCTGCGAGTGAGCCTGGTCCTGGGGCCGAGGCTGCTCCCAGGAATCTCTGGCTCCAGCCATTGGCGTCTGCTCTCCATTCTGATTTAGGGTCCTGACTTCCCCCAGGGACCATTCCCGTTCTGGGGACACAGAGTAATGTAATCCAGCATGAGCAATCCTCTCTCTCTGCCCACTACTTACCCTTAGATCCCACCAGCCCCGTCTTGGAGACGGGAGAAGGAAAATGTAGACAGTCCCCTCCCAGACAGGCTAGACCAGAGAGAAGACACTGGAGTTGCTGAATCTATCAAGGCCCAGGGCTCACAGGCCAGTGATGAAAGAGGAAGGCAAGTAAGTAAATACATGCACACACTGGCATAGACCCAGACAAATAAAAACCACACACAGAGAAGAAGTAATCCACACAGAAATACAAACACATACACCAGAAAGCAAAGCTGATCAGACAAATCCACTCTGCACCCAGATCTCCAGTGTCATCCGTTTGTCATCCCTGAGTCCAGGGAACAAGCCCACAAAATATAAGAAAATAAAGGAAAACCACTCAGCCCTGAGGTGCCTCACTGGCTGGTTTTTCTCGCAAATAAGCATTTGAATGTGTTTTGTTCTAGGAGCTGCAAGGCAAACACAAAGGGAGCCCTTTCTCATGCAGGAAGGGCTCTCTGCAGGGCTCCCCCTCCACCCCCTAACCCTGACATCCACCCATGAGCTGAGGTGGCTTTCCATCCTGCGCTGAAGTTAGCATCCCCCTGTTTAAAGGGTCCTAAGAAACACCTTGACTTTTTCCAAGTTAAACTGCAGGCTAAGATGAAATTAGGCTCCCTTGTCTTAAACAGGGTTGCTTTGTTGAGCAAGAGAGAATGTTGTGTGCGGGGGTACCCTGCAGAGCAAGCAGGAGGCAGGTGCAAGGATGGGCGTTAAGGAAGCACCTCAGCCCACACCGACATCCCAGGGTGAAAGGTTTGCTCCTCCTGCTCATTTCGCAGCACACACATTGAAACCAGAAGGATACAGAGAAGATGAGCATGTCCCTCGTGCAAAAATGACATGCAGGTTCATGAAACGTTTCATATTAAAAGAAAAGTTTGCTCCTCTCCAGGCTTGACTCTGAGAAGGAAAAAGTCCAGGCACCAGTCTTTTCCCTCCTCCCTGGTGGTGGGTCCCCAGTCAGTTGTTGTTAGAGTGGCCTGCTGGCCCCCTTGTCACTCACAGGGCTCAGCCTGTCCAGTTCCCATGTGGAGGCCTGGAGAGGCCTGTCCAGGGTCGCTGCAGCTCTTCCTGGGAGGGAACACTGGTTCTCCAAAAGTTTTCTTTCCCCTCCCCTGGCCATTCTGAGCTCCAGGCATGAAAGCCTCCTCTCTCTAGTCTGGAAATGGGTAAATGACACATAATTTATGAGCACATGAGCCCAAAGTGCATAAGTCATATGTGCACAAAAGCGACCGGGTAAATATTTAAAGATTAGAGCCAGCTGGGGAGAGACACAAAAGGCTGGGACAATGGGGGTCTCTCTGAATTCACTCTCCCCGAGCTAGGCCAGCCCGGTTCAGTGTTGATGCACTCACTGGAGTCCCAGCCTTTGTCCCTGGAGGGCCCTAGGCTGACGGGCTATTGGGAGTCCCAACACAGCTAAAGAGAGTTAAACAATCGCAGCCCCTTCAACTCCATCTGGAGACAATTGGCTGAATCATTCTAGGGCCTTTGCAGTGTCTCAATAGTTAATTACAGGAGCAATCACTTCATTCCACTTTGAAATGCATCTGTGGAGGGGAGCATTTCTCCCAATAGTCACCACACCCGCAGTGGCTACACTCACTGATGCGAGTTGCTTTAAATGTGGGGCTGGTGGGGGGGGGGTGCTGCAGAAAGGAAGGGGCTCCTGCCTGGGGCAGAGAGGACGCACAGAGCTGTCTCCTGGGCCGGCTGGTGGACCACCTAACAGGGCTCTTGTCCTGGGGCCTGCAAACCCCCTGCCCACCTTGTTTCCAGTTCTGACTCCTTCTGTAATGTTCTTTCTTTTGCCAAAGTCAGGAAAGCCAAATAGGGGAAGGGAGGACAAAGGCACACGTCACTTTACACCCTAAATCCCCAGCGTGAGGAACAGAGGGCTCTGAGTAGTTGGGACACCCCCAGAGCCCTCCAGAGTAACAGAAGGAATTTGGTCCTTGAATGAGCAATGGCGGCCTGGGTCTTCACAGCGTTTTTGCTTGGACTTGGGCTCCTTTCCGGGAGTCCAGGAAGCCCCAGATCCTAAAGATGGAGAGGGAGGGAGTGGCCTACATCTCAGCTTGCCTAAGCCGGCCTTCTAAGTTGGTCCATGCCCTTCCCGGTAGCTCGAGAGCGCTTCATCCTGGCTGCTGTCAGAGAGGACGCGGCGTGAACCGGCTCCCGCGCCCCCACCTCAGAAAACGCCTCTCGCGCCCCTGCGCGCCTTCGGAGCCAGGCCTGCCCCAGTGTGCGTAGGATGCCCACACACAGGACTGGCCAGCAGCGTGGGGAAGGGGCGGAACTGGAACTGGGCCCCCAGCCTGAGTCTGCGAGAGGGATCTCAGTGGAGACTTATCTGCCATCTTCGCCAATGACCTCGCCCAATGCACAGATGTGCCTTTAACTTAGTAGGGGAAGGGGCTGCCTGAAGAAGGAGCTCAGATGGCGGTAAAGGAGGGATGGGGTACAGGAAGCTGGCTTCAGCACCGGATAAAGAGAGGGTGGAACTTGCACGCGACCCCTTTCAACCTGAGTCCTGCCCAGCGGGCTTAAGGCGAGATGTGTGGCGGGGTAGCCGCGCTAGGAGAGGAGAAGCTCGGAAGACGGTGTTGGGGGCATCTGCCCAGGCGGGGAGGTCCCAGCTAGGAAGACGGCCTAACGGGGGAGGGGCGCCGCGGGCGGTGCGGCGGGGGTGGGGGGGACCGGGGCCGCGGAGGCGGAGGCCCAAGAAGTGGGCGGGGCGGCGCTTGTCCGCTGCGAATCCCGCCCTGCCGGCCGGGGGGCCTCCGCGCCCGTAACCAGAGCAGAACATTGCGAATTAGCGCATTTTGCGGTTAATTTTCCACTGTTTAAGAAACACTAAGCCACCCACGTGAGCGGCCCCACCCAGCGCGGCCGGGAGCCCCGGGCTCGGGCCGCAGAGGAATGGAGGCCGGAGGAGGGGCGGGAGCCAGGGTGCAGGCAGGAGCGGCCCGCGGGGCCCCTTTATGGCGGCCCTAACTCTGAAGCGGGGGCGGGCCACAAGCGCCACGCCGAGGGCCATTGGTTTGCTAATGCGCCGGAGATGAAAGGCGCCGACCGCGGTTTATAGGGTGGGGATCATAATTAGAGGACAAATTGCCCCGCTGCTGGGAGCCAGGACGGGGCTGCGGCAGGACCGCCAGAGCGAGGCGCGCGCCCAGCCTCCGTGCAGATGTGCAGCAGCTGTAAGCCTGCGCGCGGCGGGGCGCCCCGAGTTTAGCCCCGAGGGGGCGGGCGCGGGTGCGGCTTTGTGGGGCCAGCACAATGCCCTTAACACTCGGCTGCTCCCTTTGTACCGGGCCGCGCCGCTCGCCAGGCCCGCGGCGCCTTTGTACTGAGCCGCCACCGCCCCAAGCCGGAGCGAGCGCACGAAGGCCGCTCGGCCCGACCAGCTCCGGCGTTTCAAAGCTGCTTGGCGCGTGCCAGCGCCCGCCGTCCGGCCTCGGCCCCGCCGGGCGCCGCGGGTCCGGCCCGGATCTGGCCCGCGGGCCCTGCGGCCGGGGCGGAGGAGCACCCTGGAAGCCGCTCGTCGCCTGAGCTCCGACCTAAAAGGAGGGCGGGACGCGATTCTCCACGCTGCTTGGCGCCTGGGAACGCCCTGCCCCGGTGGAGCCCTTCAGTATCGCGGGCGGGGCGGGGACGGGAGAGATGCTCCCGCTGGAGGGATCTGGGAGTCCCACCCAGAATCTAGCAGTGTCCCCTCCCCTTCACGCTGAGTTCCTGCAAACGCCCATTTGTTCTCGCTCTTGGGGTCGAACGCGGGACTGCCCCCAGGAGTCCTGCTGTGGGGCCTAGCCCTTCCTGGGCGCCTCCTGCACTGAGCTCCCCAGGTCCCCACCTACAATAGGGATAATGAAAAGGGGTTGGGCTCCTGGACCTCCAAAAGCGCAGGATGGTGCTCTCTCCAGATGACCAGTGGTCTTCCTTGCCCCCACCTCCCATTTGTGGGGACCCAGAGAAGGCCGGTGGGAATGAGCTCCCAGGCCTTCCCTGTGAGGGAAAGGGTCCTCAGAGCCTGAGCTGTCCAGCCTAGAAACCCAGGACTGGAGGTGGGAAGGACATTCCCTCTCGCCCTGGCCTGAGGCTGCTGCACCTTGCCCCCACCGCCTGCCAGCTAGAAGAGTGTGGCTTGGGTCATAACAGGGTCAGAAGGCCCCTGAGCCCAGGCTGTACTCTGCTGCAGGGGCAATCCCAGTCCCAAGGCCCCAGCGAGGAGGAGGCTGGCTGTGGGCCTGCGGGCGGGCTGCATGCTTTAATGGGACATATGTCGCTGTGTGGCCCCCGCGGGCCCAGCCTGTGCCTGGCTTTGAGCGGCCACAGGCAGAAAATCGCTGCATTGTCCGGACACTAGAGCTACTAATGCAGCGTTGCCAGTGCGGTAGGAGCGTGAAGCCCTCAGAAAGGCCTCACTGGTTGATGCTCCCAGCCTCCGCATCTTCATCAGGGCCCTTGGAGGCCCGGTACTCTGTCACAGTCATTAACGGGGCTCAAAGTTGGCCAGGCCCATGGAACCCCCAGCGGGTGTGCCCCAGAACTCTCGGAGACAAGAGCAGCAAGTGGGCCCTGGAGCAAGGCCTGGGACCTGGGGAAACTGGGACAGGAAAGGCATGGAGCGGGTGGGCATGGGAGGGGACCCCATACTTGGGTCTAGTGGGGGTGAAAGGGATAAAGGAAAGAATAAGAAGTGGTAAAAGGGATCCGTTGGGAGAGAAGGTGGGTTCTGGAGGCAATGCTGAAGCCTGGGCAGTGGGAGGGGGTCAGGCAGAGGGAGGTGGGAAATTTCCCGGTGACCCCCTCTCGTCCCCTCCCCCTCAGGGTTCCTCGAGTCCAGGATCTCCTCATTGACATGCAAACGAGGGGCCCCTATAAAGCCTGGGCCGCCTCCAGTGGGCGCAGATACCACAACATGGGCACCGAGCCCGAGACCCAGGGCAGCTCCAGCGGCCATGCCGGTAGATTCCGCAAGGTCTGGGGTTCTGAAGGGCGCAGAGTAGGGGCCGTGCCAAGCGCGGGTGCAAAGGGTAAGAGGGCTGTGGCCTTGCCCTCTAACAGCCCCTCGTCCACAGATCTCCAAGCCGCTGATGGAGAAGCAGCGCCGGGCACGCATCAATGTGGCGCTGGAACAGCTCAAGTCGTTGCTGGAGAAACATTATTCACACCAGGTGAGACACAGGGACTCGGTGGTGGTGGATGATGTGATCCTTGCCCTCATCCCCTCCAACTCAAGCTGCCCAGCTATGAACCCTTTATACGAATCGGCAGATCCGGAAACGCAAGCTGGAGAAGGCAGACATACTGGAGCTGAGTGTCAAGTACATGAAAAGCCTTCAGAGCTCGGCGCAAGGTAGAAGTGGGCGCAGGAGGGGTGGGGTGAGGAGCTGGAGAGGCCTTGTGGGGTCCGAGCCATGCATAAGGCAAGGCCAGATAAAGGAGGGATGGATGGATGGAGAAGAAAGCTTGGGGCAGTAGGCAGCTGGATGAGAGGGGGGCGTCCCAGGTCGCTGATGGCGGGGGCAGTAAAGATCCAGCAGGCTGTGGAGTTGTAATCCGAGTAGAAGAAGGTCTGGACCCCAAGGGAGACGTTCGAGTTGCCTCCTCTCCGTTCCCTTCTTCTCCCCTTCCCCTCCACACTTCTCCCCTCCCTTTCTCTCTTCTTTACAACTGTCCTTTTCTCCTACCCTCTTCTACTCTTCCCTCTCCTCCACATTTCTCCGGTCTGCTCCCCTCCTCCCAGGGCTCTGGCCGGTCCCCAGCGGAGCCGAGTACCCGTCGGGCTTCCGCGGCTGTCTGCCCGGCGTTAGCCAACTTCTGCGGCGCGGAGAGGAGGGCGGTGGCGGGCTGCGCTGCCCCCTGGTGCACGAACGCACGATTGACAGCACCATGGACAGCGTCAGCCCCAGCCCGGAGGCGCCCGCGCTGCGCGGCCCCTGTGTCCCCGTCGTTTGGGCCCCTGTTCTGGCCGCCGGAGGCTCACGGTCCCCGCCACCTCGGCTCCTCCTCCCCAGAGGTCTCCCGCTCCCCAGAGGTCCCCCTGGCCTGTCCATCGGCGTCCCAGCACCTCAGCCAGTGTCTCGCCACTGCGCCGAGAGCCCTGGACCAGGGCTGCGCCTGTGGAGACCCTGGTGAGGCCCAGGCGGGGCTTCGGACTCAAGGGGGCCCCATCTGGTCTACGGGCTCAGAGACTGTTCAGAGCGTGCCGTGATCACGGCCAGGACCCAAACGTCCGTCCTGGCCCTAGGTGGGGGTGGCTGGAAGGGTGCCGCGTGCCCGGAAATGCGGGGAAATACACGGAGCCACCGTGGTCCCGGGTCTGCGCGTCTAGGCATAATCCACCCCCCTTCCCAGCCCCACCTACTCAGGCTGGACCCACTTTCCCCTCCTCCTACCTCTAAAGGGGCTGGGAGGGGCTGTCCCGGGCTGCGCCCCTTTCCCAGGGCCCCCAGAGGGCACCCCGCCCTCGCCCCTGCCCCAGAGTCACGCGGTGCTAGGAAGGTCGCAGAGCAGACCCCTCGCAGCGAGGAGAATCGCTGCCCCGCCCCGGCCCATTCAGCCGGCTGCGGACGCCAGGTTCCCACAGGCACAAAGCACGCTGGGCCCCGCCCCGCAGGCACGGGGGTTCCCCCCCAGCCCACTCCCACCTTGGACCCTCTGGGCTTCCACGGATCCCACCCCTTCGCTCCGGGCGCTAGCCACCCTGCAGGCGTGCCCCGCAAGTACCGCCCCTCTAAGAAGCACCTCCCAGACCTGCCCCAGCTCCCCTCCCTCCGACTCTGGCCCCGCCCCACGACCTGCTCCGCCCACCTGACGCCCAGCTCTGAGGGACTCGCGTCAGCTTGAGGGCTGCTGTAGTGTAGCCGGGCTCCTCTCCTGTGAGAGTTCACCCCTCTCCACTCGGCAAAGGCCGCAGCCCTGCAGAACGCCCGCCTCCACACCAGGGAACTCACGACCCACGACAGCCCTCGGAGCGCTCGGCACCTGTTTATTCGTCCGAAAATGAGGTCATTGCTGTGATTGGACTCTAGCCCGGGCGTCCTGGCACGTGGGGGGCAGGTCGGGGATGGGGGACCGGGATCTCTCTCTGATCCCAGGAAGAGATTTTTGGCACTTCCACCAGCTTGAAATTCAGAATAAAAACAGTGCGAACCTGTGACATGGGTATAAATCGACTATGACGGTTCTAATTTTAACCACGATGCCTACTTAAATGTATCTTTTTGAACTACAAATGTCAACTTTCTATAAAACATTTCTCTTTTTGGGCTGCCCCTGCCTTGCTCGTGTGTTAAACTCATCCTGGTCAGGCCACGTGGAGAGGGCAGCTCAGCTCCCCTATTCCACCCAGCAGGCTATCCGGAGCGGGGCGGGGGACCGGGTTGTGGCCCGTCCCTGAGGGGCCTGTCTGGTCTCAGCTTCTCAACAGCGTTCACTAGGTGCGGGTGGCAGTGGTAGGACCGTCGCCGTAATACCTCTTCTGCCACCAGGTGGCTATCTCGCATCGCAGACCCAGGGCGCGGCCTCCAAATTCCAATGTAGGGCAGGGGGCTGGTCACCGGGCACAACAGATCCGAGGTTCCCAGGCCCGCTCCGACTGCCCCGCCCTGTCGACCTGTAGAATAAATCTCACAGGGGCTAAAAACCCCTGAAGCCATCCCCCAATAGCAGGGTTTCTCCTGCTATTAAGGCCTTGGCGCATACCCCAGGGCTCCAAGCCTGTCTTACTCTGCATGGGGCCGCAGCACCAGCCAGAAGAAAGGGGCAAGTCCAACTCGAAAAAGTGGCGCAGGAGCAGAGGAATTGAGCACTCAGAGGGAGGGACATTTGGGGGCCGCTGGCCGGCGGGGGTGTGTGTGTGTTATATTTTAAGAAGGCATTTCCATGAAACTAGCCTATAAATGATAGGTGCAAATCATAGCAAGTTTTTTTATTGGATTCTGTTCAGAAGAGAAATGCTTAGTTGTCAAAAAAAGCTACAAACAGATCCCTGGCTTTGGGCTGCGTGGTGGTATGAAGATAGAACTCCCCACTAAGCCCAGGGTCAAGCTGCTTATCAACGCAGCAAATAGGCCTGGAGGCTGCATGAAGTGTGAGAGGGCATCCTAGGCCCCAGGGTCCTCCACTTGAGGTCCTCCCTCCTCCTCATTTTTGTAAAACTAGGATTCGAGGGACTTTGGGGTACCATGTCCCCCTGCAAGTATTGCCGTTGGATATGAAATACACAGAGTGAGAAGCCAAGGTGACCAATGGGCCAGCTTGGTGGTGGTCGCAGGGAGAGTGGCTAGCTGATGACCTCATGACATGTTGGTCCTTGAAGGCACAGCAGCACTGGCTGGGGCTGGACTGCAGTCCCCTGCCTTGCTCTCCCCGTCAAGATACCCTGCAGCCAGAGACCGCAGGAGCCTCCAAAGCAGACAGGGAGCCAGGCAGTTCATCCTCCCTGCTCCCAGTTTCCTCTTGTGGCAAGTGAGAAGGGCTTGGTCACTGGAGGGGCAGAGGCAGCATTAATGTTCCAGGCTCAGCAGGGAGGAAACAGCATGCAGGCAGGCTCCATGCTGGCCCTTGACCCATTCCAGATGGACATGTTTAGGGGCCACTGCATGGAGGCAGGACCCAGGATGAGACCGCCTCTGCACATGCCCTGATCCCTCCAGCTCAAGCTGCTCCTGGGCCTCTCCTTAGCCTGTGTCTAGGTGCTTCCCCAACAGAAGACCCAGTAGACCCCTCCCCAGGGCCCATGCCAAAGCTCAGGCCTACAAGGGGTCTGCCAGGAGGGAAAGCAAAGAAGAGTCCTGCCCACAGAGTGGGGGAGGACCCCTGCCAGAAACCAGGCCTTCAACCTGGAACCTGGGAGGCTGGAAGCCAGGACCCCTTCCTAGCCAGACCTATAGGGTGGGGGATGAGGCTGGGGATGGGCACCAGAATAAGGAAGCCCACTCCCCCTGTGCGCAAGTCCCTCCCACCATGTGCCCATGACCTTCATGGTGGGAGTCATAGAGGTGGCTGACAGGCCATGATGGAGTGATGAGAGTGGGGACACTAACAGTGGGGTCAAGGTGGGTATGGTGTCAATGGTGATGATGCAAAAGTGTTGTGCTTTAGCTGAGGTGTGGAGTGAGTTCCCAAAGGGGCCAGGGGCACTGAGAGTGGGAGACCTCAGGCCTGAGACCACATTGGGGCCACACAATGAAGATGACCTCCACAAAGGACCCACGAAGGGCCCCAGACTATTACTCATGCCCTGTCCACTCAGCGGCCAGGGCACATGGACCAACAAACTTCTTCAATCAGTCCTGAGAGTTAACATGGTCACCTGCTGTCACAGATGGGGAAACCGAGGCAGAACCAGTCAGCAGAGAGACCTGCTCGGAGAGCTTGTTTGGGCTCGGAAGGGCCTTGTGTAGATACCCTCTGTATCCCACCCCTTGAAGTGAGACAGTTCTAGTGCAGAGTGGAAAGCCAGGTGCAGTCCAGTAGCTTCCCCTCCTGCAGAACCGAGTTTTGTTCCTTCTGGTGGTGGCCCTGTCCCTGTCACCCTGCCACTCCCCAGCCCAGCCCAGCTGCTCAGGGGCTGGGCACGTGCAGAGCATGCCTTTACCCAGGCCCAGACTCATTCTGTCCCAAGCACAGTCATGTAGGGCAGCTGTCGTCCCTCCAGGCAATGCCCGCTTCCTGGGGCAACGATGCTGTCCCCTGCCACCCCGGGAGGGCTAACGCACACTGGGTCATTGCCAGGCTCAGTGGAGCTCTGTCCCCAGCCAGGCTGGTACAGGTGGCATCTTTAGTTCTTTGGCCCCGCGGGCGGCTCCTAAGTCGCGGAGCCCAGTGAGTCTGAGTGCAGCGTGACGTAGCCTGAGGACTCTGACGGCGAGCTCAGGAAGCTGCTGGTGCTGCCGCCACCGTCCGTCTCACGCAGGCCCCGGGATTCGCCCCAGGACGCGCTCAGGCCCGCCCGCCGGGGTCCCGCGTGCGCATGCGCAGCCGGCGGGCTCCGCTGCCCGCTGGCGCCGCCAGGGGGCGCCACGTCCTCGCCGGGCTGGGCGCCGTCCGGGGCGACGGGGGCGCGCGCGGGGAAGGGCGGCGGCGGGGCCGGCGGGCGGCGCAGGGCCTGCGGCTCGCGCTCGAAGGCCGTCAGCGCGAAGGCGTCCGGCAGCAGCGAGGCCGAGGCGGAGCGGGCGCCAGGCCCGGGGCGGCGGCGCGGGCTGCCGGGGGGCGAGCCGCGGGCATGGCGCGGGCCGCCGTCCAAGGCCGGAGGGCGCAGCGACAGCAGGCTCTCGGCCGAGCGGCGGCGCGGGCGGAATCGGGGCGCGTCTTCCGCGAAGGCCAGCAGGCTGTCGTGGCGCCGGTCGGGCCCGGCGGGCAGCACCAGGGCAGCCAGGTCCTCGCCGGAGACCCAGCGCGGCAGGAAGGCGGGCAGCGGGACGGCAGCCCACACGTCCGCATCGTCGTGCGAAAAGCGTCGCGTGGGCGGGACCTGTCAGGACCCGCGGGGTTACCCTGGGTTGCCCTCCTGGAAAACAGGGACCCATGCCTCCCCACACGGCAGGGCAGGCAGCCTGTGGGTCAGAGGACGCCTGGGGTCCGGTACCCTGGTTCTATTTAGGGCAAGTGACAGTCTCTCTAAGCCTCAGTGTTGTCATCTGTACCGTGGGTAATTAGGGGAGAAGACTGCTTGAGTGGGGTGTTGAGCCCCAAGAAAATAACACCGGTGCCAGATGGACCATTCTCCCCGAGCACAGGGGACCTGAGGACAGGAAATGGAGTGCTCCACCTTCACAGGCTCTGGTCCCGGGGCCAGCCCAGCCTGGCAGGGTGGGAGCCACTCACTGGATGTGTGGCAGGCATGGGATGGGCTCAGACGGGAAAGGCCTTGGGGAGGTCGGGATGCCCCCCACCCCCTGTTCAGAGCCCTGCCCTGTCCCTACCTGCAGGTACTGCATCTTGTCCTCCTGCAAGGGCCGCAGAGGGTAGAACTGGGGCAGGCCCCCCTCCAGGGACAGCTCATAGTCGGCCATCCTGTCCAGGGCCACAAATTCACCCTCATAGCTGTAGTCAAGGGAGTGCTCCAGCACCAGGTCCGAGGGCATGCCACCCTCCAGGCTGGAATCTGCAGGGCAGGGCAGAAGCCACAGAAACTTAGGGGCATCTGAGAGTGAGTCTAGGGACCCCCACAGGCACACGTGGGCAGAGGGCTGATCACTGGAAAGGAGGAAGGGCAGAGTCCTGGGTTCAAATCCTAACTCTGCCACGTTTTAGCTGTGGGACTGGGGAAGTCAGTTTCCTTGTCAGTGGGGGTGGGACCTGAGGTTACCTCGTGAGCTTTTGAAGGCGGGTACTAAATACACACAAGGGGCCGAAGTGCCTGGCACATAGCAAGGGCTCAGCCTAGGGTAATGCTGTCATTGCTGGGAGTGACAGGACCTGGGTCTGCACGAGCCACTGGGGATCCCTAAGGTTGGAAGCTCAGAACACATGCAGCCTACTGTCCACTGCAACAGCCTGGGGCAGGCAGGCAGGACAGGATGCCCCATGAGACACTTAGGTCTCTTAGGGGTTCGTGCACTTTGGGCCGTTTATACAGGGGGTGTCAGGTGGTTGAGAATGGGATCGCCTAAGTGCCATGGAGTGGTCACCTGACAGCCATTGTCCTGATGACTCTAGTGACGTCATCCAGATGCCACTCCCCCCATCCTCACCATCATCCGAATCCTCATCATTAGCCATGAGCGCCATGCACTTCTCCCAGACGGCCTTGAGGTCAGCACGGTAGCGGTCACAGGCCCACAGGAATATGGGCAGCAGGAGGGCTTGGGTCACAGAGCACCACAGCACACATAGCGCCATCCAGGGTGCCGAGGCATCTGCCCGCAGGCTGCTGAAGCTCACCACCTGTGGGCACAGTCCTCGGCCTGGCACCCGGCAGGACCCTACCAGACAAACTCCTCTCCCAGCCCCAGATCTCCCGTCTGGATGGCAGGTCTGACCGCCCACCTGGCAGGGGACGAGGTGGTGGCAGCTAAGCGGGCTCTGGCTCCAGGGCAGGAATGAGCCAGAGTGTGAGGGCAGAGGCCCCTGCCCACTGACAGCTGCCCTGCACAGTGTGCCAGGCAACACTGGGCATGCATTTCCTCATGTTACCCTCGTGGCTGCCGGAGGACAGGTGGGGGCAGGGGGCAGATCACCCCCACTTGGGGAAGAGGACAGAGGCTTCAAAAACCAAGTCTCAAGCCTCCCAGTTCAGGGACCTTTCTGCCTTTCCCACTCCTCCATGGCCACTGGCCACCCTGGCCCGGGCCCTACACGGGGGATCCAGGCCTCAGACCCCAGAGGAGAACCAGAGCAGTTCCCAAGATCAGAGGTCCCAGCTAGGCGGACTTTGTGTCACTGCCCAGGGTCCCTCATTCCTCCTCTCCCATCCCCCCACCCAAAGTGACCTTGAACTAATCCCCCACCAGAGAGGAAGTGATGCAGATGTCACACTGGTTCTGCTACTGCCAGCTGCGTGCTCCGCAGGAAGACCCTGCCTGGGGCTCAGTTTCTTTGTCTGTGAAATGGGCCAAGAACACTCCACAGGGTGAGACAAACATTCCAGACCCTGTACAAGGCCTGCTGCATGCAGAGTGGGATCCATAAATGGCACCCACTTTCCTGTCCTGAAGAGAAGTTGGGGAGTGCCTTCCCCCCTGCTGTCTCCTTCTGGCTCTGCAATTTCACACACACACACACACACACACACACACACACTCCTTCCCTTGGTGAGCACAGGGACTGGGGACGTGGGGCCCCACTGCACACAGGACCCTGTACTTAGGGGGACTGGGCCACCAAGTATGGGGCAGCAGGTCACCAGGGGCTGCATCCTGAGTGTGTCCCCTGACTATGAGGTTGCCACCCCCCCCATCACCTTTTTGAGTGCATGTCGTATGGTGTCTCCAAGGACACAGCCCTGTCTAGCTGCTTGGACAAAACCCCGCTGGTCCTGGCCCCTGCTGCCCTAACTGTCCTGCTCCAGAACCTTCAGGGGGCTGGGCCGGAGCCTCATGGGTGGGAAGAGTTGGCTATTGGGTCCAGACTTCATTCCTGGGCCAGATCTGGGCCCAGCCTTGCTGGACCTTGAACCTTTGTTGGCAGGGACTTCCTCAGACCAGCCCTCACCTTTACCTTCCTCAGCCTCTGGGATCAAGTCCAACTCCCCAGCAGACATCCAGAGCCTGTCCCGCCTCCCAATTCAGGACCAAAGCCAATTCTGCGACACCAAAGCCCCGCTCTCTCCATCCTCCCTGGCCCACCAGGAAGCCTGTGCCCATGTTACCCCACTTTCCACACCCCCTGCATTAAAGGGGCCTCACTCAGGTGAGGAAAGACCCGTGCAGTGTGGCAGAAAGACCCTGGCCTCTGCAGTCACCCGAGGTGGGTGCAAGTCCCACCACGCGTCCCCGACTTTGGGTGGGTCATTTTCTCTTTTTGAATCTTGTTTTCCAAGTCTGTAAAATGGGGGTGCCTCGTGCCTGCAGTGTGCCTACCCCTGGGCTGTCCCAGAGCTCATGTCCCCCACCAACAGGCTCCCCACAACCAACAGGCTCACCCACCAGCACGGGGAAGCCCATGAGGCAGTCATAGATGACAACGATGGTGGCCACCAGGCCTGTGATCTGCAGCGAGGTCTTGGCGGGCTCGGAGCCATCGATGGAGGAGCGGCGCTTGCCCTGCGCATCCTCCACCACGATGGTGGGCACAGTGAAGGCGCGGCGGCCAGCCCGGTGCCCCACCTGCGCAGTCAGGGTCTGGAAGAGGGCGATGGCCGTGCAGACCACGCCCATGGCCACGCTGCCGCCCACCAGCAGCAGGAAGCAGACGCCGAAGCCCAGGCCGATCTCGGCGACGATGAAGCGGCAGCCGTGGGCGTAGAAGCGCTCTCTCGTGTCATGCCAGCCGACAGCAGGCAGGGCTGACAGGATGAAAGACACCATCCAGATGCCCATGACTGTGTGTACTGCCTGCTTCTTGGCGTTGCTTAGCCTGACGTGGGGTGGGGGGAGGGCAGAGGGACCAAATGTCACTCGCAGGGTCTCCCCAGACCCTTGGAGAGCTACAAAGGACCCCCTACTGCCCTGGCCCCCAGTACATCACAGGCATGGCACAACCAGCATGGCAGGGCTTGCCCCTTGCAAAGGGACCACTCATGTTACACATCCCTCGTCCCAAGCATTTCTGTACTGGACATTGCACACCCATGCACCCCACATGGACATGCCCCCACAGCCCCTCCCGGCACAACACAGGTGTGGCACACCCCGTAGGGCATGGCCACCACACTGAGGGCATTTGTGCACACAGGTACACCCGGTGGTCTTCATGTTCATGCCCACAGGTGCCCATCTCCAAGAACGCCAGACATTCAGGTGTACGCCCGGTAGCTCACCGGTAGTTGACGGGCCAGCGGACCATCCACATGCGGTGGTAGGAGAGGGAGGTGACGGAGAAGCAGGTGACCAGGGTGAGGGTGTAGAAGGTGGACACGAAGACCTTGCAGAGGCCCTCGTTCCACTCGTAGTCGGGCCGCTGCCGCCGCAGCTGTACCACAGCGTAGGTGGCGATGGGCACCGCCACGTTGAGCATGTGGGTGGCCGCGAGCGTGCACAGCAGGAACTCCAGGGGCTTCCACTTCTTCTGCTTGGCACCCACGCTGAGGATGCCCCAGGCGTTGGCCAGCAGGGAGAGGCCTCCACACGCCAGCCAGCCCACCGCGCTGCCAGGCAGCTTCCGCTCATCACTCATGGTGCAGACGGGAGCTGGCGGGTGGCTGGGGCATCGTCCTTAGAGCCAGCCTCAGCTTGCAGCAGCAGCCCTCACACCCGGTAGCCTGGGGACACCGGGGACCACGAGCATCTGCAGTGGGGGAGAAGCCAGTGAGTGCTCAGCGACTCCCTCTGGTGCGGCATCGGGGCGCCTGGGAGTGGAAAATCGAGGCATTCCCCCCGTTATGCCATTACTGTCTGGTCCTGGCTTGGGCTGGGATGCTTCACCCTCCTCTCCACTCTGTGGCCTCCTGTCCATGCCACTGGCACCCCAGAGGACACATACAGAGGCGCCTCATAAGTGCACACTCCCCCACTTCCACCCCATCCTGGTCAAAGCGTGGAATCTGGGCTTCCTTCCAGGCCACCCGTGTCCTCGGGAAGCCAGCCAGGCTGGGCCCAAGGTGGGCAGTCTTGCTCCACGTGTGCCCCAGCCCTCTTCCACAACAAGCCCTCTCCCCAGCACATGTCCCCAAATCCTTGCCCAGCCCTCAACTTAATGTGCCCCACTGCATTTAGCCAAAGAGGATGTGCCTGGGAGAGTGAGTCCCCTAAACCTTCTGTGAGGCAGGGGTAGGGGTGATCTGGTGACCACTTCCATGCTCACGCTGGGAAAGGGCAGCCTGCTGTCCCCAGGTCGGCCCCCAGCTGGCCTTCCACAGCCAGGCATGCCTGGAAGGCCCCGGCACCACCACAGACTGGGGTTCAAACTGAGCTCCAGCACTCCAGCTGTGCGGCTGGACCGAGGTCCCAGCACCCATGTTCTCTTCCGTAACGGGGCGATGATGCCTCCCTCAGGGGTAGGCTGGAGTGGACCGACACGGCGTCGCTTAAGCCCTCGGCCGGGTCTTGCACACAATGGGTGGTCAGTGTTATGTTACAGACGCCTTGGGCAGCGTGCAGACAGCCCAGGCAGCAGACCTTGACCCAAGGAGGAACCGCCGACAGCCTGTGGACGCGACCCTGGGACACAGGATGCTGGGCGGGAGGCACGTGCTGGGGAGTTGCCCCATCCTGCCGGAGGGCTGGGGGGGTAAGCCCTCCCTCCCCCTTCCCAGCCCAGCAGCACTCAGCTCCCTCCCCATGGGGAGTGCTGGCCAGTGCTTCCGATGTGAGGGCCCCCCACAACAGGCCCCCTGGCCACAGCCCAGAGTGGGCAGTGTGGGGAGGAGCACGCGCTGAGTGCAGGCCCACCGTGTGCGCCGTCTACACTCGGCCCTTCCCACACGGGAGCCTGTTGAAGCTCACCGGCTACATTTCTCCTGCCCCCAACCCTGACGGGGGCCTAGGGTACGGCCACAGCCACGGGATCCCCCAGGGGCTGTTTCCAGGACCCTGGTCCTCAGGGCAGAGGAAGCAGTACTTCCCAGCATGCCACCAGGCACCCTGTGTGTCTTATTTGAGGTTCTTTTGGCCTGCCTGTGGCCTGACCCCTGGACACGAAGGGACCTCTGAGGGATTCGTCTCGTTCACCTGGGTGCTCCTCCTGTGGTCCTGCCCAGACCCCTGCCCCAGGGGACAAGTACCCCTGAAGTGCCTCCTAAGGGGCTCAGGGGACTTCTGAGGCCAGGGACTTCCTTCCCTAATGGGAGGCTTCTGCTTGCAGAGCAGCCTTCCTTTCCAACCCATGCCCTCCGACCAGCGGTTCCGATGTCCAGCAAACCTCCCTGGCCCCAGCACACAGAGGCCACACAGTGTAGGCCAAGAGCCGCTAGACTCCGCCTCCAGCCCCCGACCGGTGACTAGACTCAGCCGGTCCTCGGTGTTCTCCGCAAGCTGGACATGCCAGCGCCTACCTCAAAAAGCACTGTGGGGAGTTAATAAGCTATGCCAGGGAAAGTGCTTAGAATGGACCGGGCACACGGTAAGCACTCCATGAATGCCTGCCACATACGACAGAGCCTTCCCAGCTCACTGAGGGCGAAGACGCTGAACTTGGAGGTATGGGTGAACCTCAGACCTGCTGCAGGTAGACACAGTCACCCTGACCAGCACCTGGGACAGCCCACTTTGGGAGTGAGGTAGGCCTGCCCCCAGCCCCATGGAGTGCCTGGCAGCCTGCTTGGGGGTCCAGAGCGGGCAGAGTGTGGGTGCTGCTGTGGGCCAGAGGCTGCAGACCCCAGTGATCTTTGCACTGTCAAATAGGAAACTGGTTCAGCATGCATCTTGTTGGGCAGCATCTTCTCCCACCTGCACTGGGCCACCTCAGCTATCAGAGGGGGAGGCTTCCTCAGATGCCAGCACAGGCTGGCTGATTCATGATCCTGGCCCCAGCCCACCTGACTCCTGGTACAGGGTGGTAGGGAAGGGGCCACAGGCTACCACTGGTGCAACTCAGTGCCAGTTCTTCCTCTGGTCTAACCTGATGGCACCTCACTGCAGGACAAGGCTGTGGGCTGTGGGCAGGGCAGGGTGCCCTGTAGGTGGAGGGAGGAATCATACCCCTCTGAGCAGGCACTCCCGCCAGTGAGCATCCCCAGTGCTTTTGGGTGCTAAAAGGTCACCATCCCCATTTTAAAGAAGGTCAGGCCGAGACACAGAAAGGGAAAACCACTTGCCCAAGCCATGACGTGCGGAAGCCAGGAGGCAAACCTGCCTGCCATAGAACTCCTGGCCTCTCACTCCCCCAAACGCTCCAGAACAAGGCGTCATTCTGTTTCTTGGTCTTTCTGAGCCTCCCACCTCTCTAGGGTGGGCACTACTGCCCCTCGCGACAGATGGGAAGGCAGCGGCCTGGAGGTCCTGGGGTGGGAGAGGAATTGGGGAGCGGATCCCAATGTCTCAATTCAGAGGCAAGAGGGGGCTGGCTCTGTAGGAATAGGGAGTCCCCCACTTCCTCCAGGTTGGTGACCAGGGACCCACAGATCACACACCTGGTGTTCTTTCTTCACAGGGAGCAGGGGACACTTGGGACAGACCCCAGCCTGGGCTGCGGCCAGCGGCCAGCGGGGTCAGCACCCAGGGTGTCCCCACCCCCAGCTGGGAAGTTTCTCCGCATTTCAGGATGGAGTTTCCCCCTCCCTCCAACCCGGAGACTCTCCCTGACTCCCGCCCTCAAACCCCAGCAGTTCGCAGGGCAGGTTGCAGGCGTGGCAGGCCTGGGACCCAAAGAGCCTAGAAGACTCCCTCCGCGGGGTTTGAGGGCGGGGCCCGCGTGACGTCACGGGCCCCGGCCAATGAGGCCGCGTGGCCCCAGGGCTCTATTGCGCAACAAAGAGGACCCAGAACTTGAAAGGATTCCCCGGGCCTCGTCGGCCGCCCCCGGGCTGCTCTCCACCCGCGCCTCCCACTAAGGGCCCCAAAGGGCCCGGCCTGGCCACCGCCCAGGGTGGGGCCCGCAGCGCGGAGCCTCCGCATCTCCGGCACGCCCCCCACCCCCGCGGTCCCGCTCCTCTGTGCTCAGACTCCTCGCCCGACCCAGTGCGCCCTGGCTCGGAGGTCCAGTCCCAGCGGGGGCCCCCAGCCCTGCCCAGACCCGAAGGCGCGTCCAAGCGACGGCTCCGGGTGCGGGACACCGGCTGGACTACGGTCCCCGGACGCTCCCCACTACCGGGATATCCAGGGCCAGGGGTGGGTCCGGAACCCCCAGGCCTCCATTCCCGCCCCCTGCAAGCAAGGCCCCCGGGGCGGCGCTGCTAGGCCCGGAGGCTGCTGGACCGAGGAGGGGACCAGCCTTGGGGAAGTTACCCAGAAGGTCTCCAAGTTGGGGTGCTGCGCAGCCCTATGCAGTGCCTGCAGACCCTTAGACCCCGCGACCGACAGACCGCAGATAGCCCCCTCCCCGCCCAGAGTCCTCTCGCAGTGGGTCCTGCCCGAGGTCCTCCCGCCCGATCGCCCCCGGGCCAGGGCGGTGGCGCTCACCCTGCGTTCGGGCGCCCGGGGCTCCTGCTCGCAGTTCCAGCCTCCAGCTCCAGCTGTGGCTCCCGCGCCCCCGGGCCAAGCGCGGGCCGCCGGGGACAGCGACGATGGCTGGCGGAGGAGCGGCCCGTGGGCCGCAGCATACTGGCGGCGGCCGCCCTTGGCCGGCGCGCTCCGCTTGACTCGACTCGGCCCCGCCGCCCTTCCCTCGCTCCCTGCCCGCGCGCCGCCGCCGCCGCCGCGCTCCGCTCCCGCGGCTCGGCAGGCTGCGCTCGGCGGCCGGGGGCGGGGGGCGGAGTAGGGCGCATGCCTCCGCGGGCGCCTCCGCCCCGCCCCTCGGACCGCCCCGCCCCCTCCCCTCTGAGGCGCGGCCCGCCACGGCGTCTGCCCCTGCGTCTTGTGGGTCCGCCGTCCTCCTGCACCTGCGGAGGCGCGCCCTCCCCACCACCTGGCGCGGGGCAGGAGTCGCCCTAGGGAGGGCAGCGCCTCCCAGGACGCCCGAAGCACGCCTGGGCCTCTCGCTGCTGTCTTGGGTCGGTCCACACTTCTGACACCGCCTCCGAACCTCCTGGGGACGCCCCAGGTCCAGAGCCAAGAGGGACTGGGACAGAAATGGACAGTGAGAACCTAGGGCCAGGAGGGAGAGGCGCTCAGAGAGGCCTTCCCGGAGGAAGCCACATCTAAGGTGAACAGAAGGGGCGGGTCTTGCAGAGGAGCTAGTGGGTGGCCTGAGGACTTAGCAGCTTCTAGGAACTGCAGAGCCGTTCAGGGCCAGGGGCAGGGCAGGGCCAGCTAACGACTCAAACTCACCCTCGGACCTTGGGGGTCCACCGCGAGAATCAAGTGAATGAACCACGAACCACGGGGCTGCTGGATAGTTGCCCCTTCTGGCATAGGGCTCAGAAATGTTCTCTCTGAAGCTGGGACCACGCCCACTGAGTTGGGAATGACCAGGACCTGCAACCCAGCACCCCTGACCTTCTCCCTTCCCTGCCTCCTCTTGAGGGTGATCTAGGCTGTCATCCATAGGCTGGAGGACATCTGGGGAAACCCACTCGTCCCCTTGATAGGGGCCTCTGGAGACCCCTTGAGTCCAGAGAGTAACCACTGGCATCTTGGCTTCTTAGGAAGCCCATGACCACGCACACCCTAGGCACAGGGCCTCCAGTCACTCTGGAGTGCCTTGGCACGGCCCTATCCTGCCCGTGCAGCTGGGAAATACTCGTGAGTGGGCAGCCCTGCCCAGGACTAGACCCAAACAAACGCAGCCAGTGCTGCCTGCACGGCTTCATAGCCTGGCTTTGGCTCCTGCTTATACCATCTCCACACCCCAGAGGTCACTGGGGAGTTAGGGGCAGCTTCAGGGGGCTCAGGGTGGGCCTTAGAGTCAGTCCTGAGACAAGTGTTTAGGTAGAAAGACTCCACCCTGAGGTGGGGCTGGTGAATGGGGGCAGCTGTGCACTCTGTGCGGCTTCTAGGCAGTCAGGGCCCCTCGTGAGCCCTCTGTGGACAGGCCAGCGGCCTCTCCAGGCAGCCTGGGTCATAAATAGCCCACCAGCAGTGGGAGGCTGACAGAGGGGGCTGATAATCAAGGGTGGCATTTCTAAGGCAAACATGGGCCATTTAGCCATCCAGAGCCTTGGGCCACGCTGCTGCCCATCTGGCAGAGGGCAGCCTGGCCTAGTGTCCAGCCTGGCCTAGTGTCCCTGCCCAGGCCTCAGCAGGTTCTGGGGGCTGGGCTTGGGGCCTCCGGCTAAGTGCTTTGCTGCTTAGGCTCCGCCCAGCTCCCCTGGAAGGTGGGTTTTAAGTACCTAACTTTCCAAAGCCACACCAAGTATGAACTAGGGAGTCTGAGACCAGGGCCCCTCTTCTGATGAAGGAGTAGGTGCCCCAGGGGCCGGCCTCCCCCCACCCCCAGGCTCTGCAGGAGTTGGGGGTACGGTGTGGCAGGCTCTGGTTTCAGAACTTGGTTTGGCCGGTCTGGGCTGGACCATTTGCTTGGGGAGGCCTCATCGCTCTCAGCCCAGGGCACCTTCCATCTTCAGGAGATTGGCACAGGGCGTAGGTGGGGGCCAGGGAGGTCTTGGGGGGTGCCGAGGGGCAGAGGGGCGCTGCCGTGGCCTCCAGTGGTGAGCATGTCCCCTCCCCCTGCTCCCAGGCAGGAAACAACCCCGTCAGCTGGGACTGGGGCCCGAGACAGATTCCGAAGCTCTTGGCCTCTTGGCGGGTGTTTCCGCACATCTGGGGCCGCGCTCCCCAGCTGGGCCCGAGGGAGCCCTGTGTGAGGCTGCAGCTGTTGGCGGCGGCTCCAGACCTGAGCTTTGGGGATGAGCCTGGGTTGGGGACGTTCTCCCAGGCGTGCTTGGTGGAGGGGCCTTGCTCAGCTGGGAGTAGGATGCAGGGGGGTGGCCCCTACAGTGCATCCGCCCCCAAGGCTGCTGGGCCAGATGCACACACAGTGACACGTGGGCATACAGGGTGTGCATGCACACACACAGATGCATGCAGATACCACTCACACACTGCCCCTCAGGCTCCCACCTCACAAGCCATCCCAATACCCCCTGCCCGCCGGGAGGCTACTTCTCACAGAGTCCCTGCCTCCTGCTCCTGAGAGCCCAAGTGTGGGGGTACGCTGGGCAGTGGCTGGGCAGGCTGAGTTCAGCTCTTTCCGCACATCACCTCCCTGATCCCCGCTTTCGGGTAGGCCACACAGGTTCAGAGCTGCCATTCTACATAAGCCAGACAGGGTAATGGGTTGCTAGGTGGGGCCAGGACATGGAACCAGGGCCCCAGGGGCAAGGGGTGCCCTCTCCAGCCAGCAAGTCATCAGGCAAACGTGAGTGGGTGCTGCCGTGCCTGAGGTTCTGGGGTACTGGTTGTGGCCAGAGGGGCAGGCCCAGGAGGAAGGCAGGTGAGCAAGCCCATGGGAGCCCCGCAAGACAAAAGAGCACCGAGGACCATGGTCCAGCCAAACAGCAGCTTTATTAGTGACGCTGGAGTCTTTACATACCGTTCAATAACGCAGAATACTCCCCGGGGCTCCAGGGACCGCCTCCAGGCATCGGGGACAACACTGGGTAGCACTTACACTGGAATGACACAAAGCTTTGGTGTACAGGTTCTCAGGAGAGGACAGGTTAACACTGTGACACAAATACTGCACACAACACCAGCTCTCGACGTGAATTGGGTTTTTGGCCAAGGGGGTAACTTCTAAGGGACCAGACGCTGGGGATGCTCCCGGCGCAGTGGCAGGAGGGCGTCTAGGACTGAGGCTCCGCCTGGCCCTGCCGTTTGGCCTTCATCTGCAGGTACCGCCCTTTGCCTTCCTCGAAGCGCTTCTTCTCGTCCTCCGTCTCGGGCTGTGGACCAAACAGCAGAGAGAGGCGGGTGAGAGCCGCTGCTGGACCTGGGACCAGGGGCCTTGCCCCAGCTCCGCTGGCCTGGGACGGCTGGGTGCCAGGTGCCAGCCTCAAGCCCCAACCTCCCGACAGGCCCGTCTGCCAGCTGAGACGCCTTCAGGGACCAGGGAGCCTCCCACGGCAGAAATGCACCGAGGGGACACCAGGAAGGAGCCCCTGAAAGGTGCAGGGACATGGCTGCCAGGGAACCGGCCAAGCCCTGTGGGCACCCCAACATCACCTTTGACAGCCTCACAATCCCACACCCGGTAATGAACTTGCGCTGGAAACGCAGTTGATAGGAAACGTGGGAGGAAAGGCCCACCACAGAGCTGAGTGGGAAAGGAAAGAGGGGCCCAGCCAGGGAACCCCACATGTGCACCACTCCCAGGAATGCCAACTGCTCATGGTCTCCGCCCCAAATGACAGTTGGGGACATGCACTGTGCTGGCCACGTGACCTGAGAAGGCCCCTTCACTGTACCGGAGCAAGTGACCGCTTTGTGGATAGGGAGCCCTGGCCAGAACAGATGCCCAGGAAGTGGCTCCCTGAGTCCTATAACTCCTCCTGTGCCACCTCCTCCCTCCAAGCAGCTGTGAGCCGCGTCCCGGCACTGACCAGCCGGGATTTGGCTGAAGGCTGGTCTTGCCCAGCATGGTCCTGGTCCCTGGCTGCTGACGGGGTGGGGGTGCATGAACGGCGCCCCCTTTCACTCTCGAGAGAGGCCCAGCTGCTCAGTGGTGTGGCCCCCAGGCAGAGGTCACCGCAGCGTCAGGCGGGCCCTTCCTGAGGCCCTGCCTGGCCCTCCACAGAGCTCTCCTGCCTGCCCGGGGATTCGGGTTTAAAGAGCCGTGCACACTCCTCCGGGATGACATTTCCTTGCGACACTCCGAGGGTGTCTGAGAGCCGAAGAAATGGGGCAGCCGCCCTTCATCCACAATGACACCAGGCCCCGGCGGCTATTTTTAGGTCCAAGCGTCCTACAGGCAAATGGTGTATTGGCAAAGGGGAAGGCAATCAGCCGGAGGGTGTAATGTCGGGTTAGACCAAACCTTCCTCCCTCTCAGCCTTCTCAGACATTGTTCTCCAAATGTCACCAGGTGTAAACTGTCAAAGCCACGCGCGTGGAGCCAGTGCGACACTCGGGCATTGAAAGGACGAGGTTGGTGCCCCTCACGGGTTCTGGCTCCTGTCGCAACCGCCCCCGGAGCACACGTGGACAGGGGCGGCTTTCCCAGACGCTCTAGGAAGGAGGCGCCCCTGCTGCTGCGCTTCCATCTCTGCCTTTTTTAAAAAACGAAATTGGAGGCTGTGCAAAGTGACCTGAACCAGTCCAGGGGAAAGGAAACGTCCTACCTAGCTTTCAGCAGGCCGTTCGGGGTGGGGTGTGGGCAGGACCGCAGAGCTTCCTGAGGCCTGGAGGACTTGGAGCCCAGCCCCTGCAGCTGAAGGCGCCCCCACGAGGACAAGGCCACATCCTGCTGGACACAGCCGAAGGCTTCTGTGCACACGCAGGCAGAATGTGCTGGAGCAGGGCTTCTCAAACCCGGGGATCTTATAAATGCAGATTCTGGCCTGGTGGGTCTGGGGGTTAGGGGGCTGAATGGTGGGGGATGTTCCAACAAATGTCCAGGTGATACGGTGCTGCTGGCCTGTGGACCATTTTGAGTAGCAGGGCCTAGGACCCTCTCCATCCATCCCTGCCCCAAATGGGGGACAGCCAATGTGGCCAAGAATGCCAGGTCAAGGCCACTAGGCTAGGACAGCAGGGGCCTTCTCCCCCTCCCCTGTGAAACTTGCTTGGTGTGGCTGAGGAGACCTGTGGCTCTCAGCATCCTCAGCGGCCGGAGTCGCCCTTCCGGGCCTCCTGCCTGCCTTGCAGAGGACCCCACTGTGGGCAGTGCATGTGGGGTCCCAGGGCTGAGAAACGGAGTCAGGGTCTGGGCGGGGGCCTGGCTGAGAGCAGAAGGGGAGAAGGCAGGCTGGACCACCCGCCGAGGCTCCTCCTGTCTCGGGGCGCCCAATCTCTGGGGGCAGGGGCAAGAAGGCAGGAGGCTTGGAAACAGAAGGACCTCTCAGAAGCACACGGGTATGCCTGTCCTGCTGTGGAAGGCAGCGGGACCGAGGGGACAGCTGCGGGCCAGGTCCCGTCCAACGTGAGGGGACTTCCTGTTTCTCGAAGCCACTGGCATTCCTGGAAACTGGCAGACGTGGCATTCCAGCAAGGAACTTGGTCCTCAAGTGCCTGGGTCACCAGCCAAGTGCTCTGGCAGCTTAAGCGAGCTAGGAGGGAGTTCAGGGAGGGGTGGCAAATGGCCCCGTGGAGCTGATGGCATGCACTTAGGAGCCGTCATCGGGGTGCCCGGGATAGCGGCCCAGAACGAGCCATCTGAGGCCAGCTTCCTGTGGAGAAGGCAGCTGGCACCAGGGCCGAGAAGGGCTGCAGGCCCGGGAGACACCTGTCATCCGTCCGTCCGTCTCCCTGGACCATCCACTTTGGTTCTTCCCCTTGGGACACACGTCACTGTTCCACTGGGGTCACCACCATTCACTGTACACCTGCGGCGGGTGTCCCCAGCCCCGAAAGGGAGCAGACGCCTTTCCGATGGGTTTGGGAGCCTGCATGCTACCTGGCCTCTCACAGTGAACGACGCCCAGAGGGTCGGTGGAAAATCCTCAAGTAAAAGAAACCCGTTTAACTTTAATCCAGGCTTCCCTCAACCTATTTGGTCAGGGACCCCTTCCCACCTTGGGGCTGACCGAGTGGGAAGTGCTGTCCATGTCGTCCTGCCACCAGCTTGCTAAGCATGCCCTTGGCGGCCCTGGGAGATGCCTGGGCGTGACAGTGGCCAGGCTCAGCCACCTCGGACACAGGCCCGAGAAGCAAGGCCAGGGCACAGGCTGGCTTCCAGGGATCCCCCCACACTGCATGCCCTTCCTAGAGTGGGTTCTTGGTTGTGCCCCCAAACCAGACCAGCCTCCCCTCTGGGGGCAGTGTGGGGCAGAGGGGCCCGGCCAGACCGGTTTGAATCTGGCTTCACCACTTACCAGTCCTGAGGCCTCACAGACTCACCCACACTCTTCCTCTATAAAATGGGCCAGTGTCCCCCTACCCCCAGGGCTGCTGTGAGCACCAGAGTGCTCCTAGCTGTCCCCATTCAACACCAGTCACCAAAACCCAAGAGAGAGAGGAAAGCCGGCACAAAGCCACCTCTTCAGTGAGCACATCACGTGGCGTGTCCAGAACATGCCACGCCGGAGAGCAGACCGGCGGCTGCTGGGGCTGGGGGAGGGGTGACAGCTGAGGGGTGCAGTATTTCTTTTGATGCACATGTTCTAAAATGGACTGTGGTAATGGCTGCACAACTTGTGACTGTACCAAAACCCACCGGCTGCACACCCTAAACAGTACAACGGTACGGCACGAAGTCCTCTCAGCAACGCGGTCCGAGACCCAGACCACCGCAGTTCACAGAGCAACAGAGGGGAGGTTCCCGTGGCGGTGTCCTCACCCAGACCAGGCCCACGACGGGCAGCAGGGTGCAGGAAACGCTCGTGGGACACAGCCGAGCACTTTGGGTCCCTCCCTCCCCACATGCGCGCAGACCAGCGGCATGCACCCTCACCTGCGGTGAGCGAGGTGCCCCCCACGCCCCATCCCTGCGATGCAGCTGCTTCCCTGGGGCCGTCCTCCGACTGGAGCCCGGCCCTCTAGCAGATGACCCTGATGGCCGCTACTCACCCCTCGGCACCAAGAGGCCGCCCAGTGTCAGAACGTGTGCGCCAAAGGCTGTGGGCACGTCCCCCACCAGCTCAGTCATCGTGGGAGCCGAGGCCCAGGTACCGGTAATTCCTGTCTATGCTGCTGGCGCCAATCACGGACGATTCTCGTGTCCGTTCCGTGCCCAGCCCTGGGCCTCCTGGCCGCTGGGATGAGCCTCTGATGCTTAATATTCGCAGCTAGGTCACCTGCCAGGCGCTGCCCTCAGACGGAGCCTGCAAGCGCTCATCTCTTCTTGTCTCTGGGGACGGCGGGATGTGCCGTGTGTCCTGGGCTCTCCAGAGCGCAGCCAGGCCTCGGAGCAGGATTACCTGACGTCGGGCACCGAGCACCCACCCTGCAAGCGCTGGCACCCCACGAGGCTGACAGCCTTCCCCACCTGGCTGCCCGGGAAGCTGTCCAGCCAGAGCAGAGGTTCATGAAGACGGTCGAGGGCAGTGGGGTGACTCTGCTCTATGACAGAGTCCGAGCCCGCTGGCTGGTGTGGACACTCAGCCCTCCCCGGGCGGTGAGCTCTGATAAGCAGCCCCGCTAGCCAAGTGACTAAGAGGTGCCACCACTTCCCTGCTGGGTATGGAGCTGACAAAGAGACAGATGGCCCAGCTGCCGCCTCCTCGCAGCCCGTCTCTCTCCATCCGGCAAAGTAAACAAACACAGAAGTTGTTGGCCGCTGCTGTTTTTAATGGAGGATTGGGGGTGGCGGGAGAAGGAGAAAGCTCCTCCATGGGAAGTCACATTTTCTTTCAAGTGCCTAAAGCGTTGGCAGCAAGAGGGCTGAGGACCACGCAGGTGCCTCCCGGCAGCCTGAGCATATGCCCACAGCCTCCGGGGTCGGGCCTCGGGGAACTCCCCATGCACATGCCAGGGAGGAAAAAGGAGGTGACAGCAAAGGGGACTGCAGGCAGCTCCAGGCACAGGCGCAGAGGCGCCTGCCTGGTGGAAGGGACAGTGGAGGGGTGGCAAGGAACAGGCTCTGGGTCCCAGGGTGCGTGGCTTCAGGTATGCCGCCCACCTTCCCAGGGCCAGTGTCTCCTACCTATAAAATGGGGACTCACAGAGGTGTGGCAAAGTGCTTTCTGCAGTGCCAGCACAGGTGGGCTCCCCACACACCGCAGGGGTGTGGGTGTGCGTGTGCGTGTGTGCACCTTGGCGTGGCACTCCTGTTACAAAGAGCCTCTGAGACCACGTGCGCTCCCGTCTCCAACACACAGCGCTGCCCTGAGAGGGCGGTGGCTCTGAGGGACATCTTAAGGTGGCAGGGCCTTTGGAGCTTCATCCTCAGCCACTGGGACATGGGGATGAGGCGTGGGCTCCAGGGCAGCAGGTCAAAAGTGGCCCTGTGCCCCGGCCGCAGGGGCCGCCCATGGGCCTCGCCTGCCTCCCCCTCGCTCTCCCGCCAGCTGCTGTCTCCGGGGCCCCCTCCCCCGGAGGGGAAGCCTGCGGCCTTCTGAGCAGAACAGCGCAAACCAAATGTTTTCCATCTTCCACTTTCTGTGCTTTGAGAACACACATTTGGAACTTGGCATGAAGGGCGAGTGACTAAGTTCGGTGAAATCAATAGCTCGTCCTTTCTGTAATTAATGGATGTCTGGTGCAGAGGGTTTCCAGTGCTGATGGAACAGCCTCCCGCCAGCCCGAGGGACGCAGATCTTCTTAATTAGGAAGCCACGCGGCACTCGTGCTCCCGTCTTCATAATGGGAGACAAGAGGGACCTTGGGACGATCGCACAGGCAATTAAGATGTCTCCTCATTCCTGGGGCCACTCAGCATGGCCAGGCGAGGAGGAGCTCGGCGTCCAGGACCCACAAGGCTCACCAGCAGCGGTGGCCCCACGGTGCAGCTCCACCTGCGGACCCCAAGCTCAGGGGGGCTGGGCCAGGACCCGGGAAGCCCGCCCCCAGGCCCCGAGCACCCCGCCTGTTCCCAGCAGCTGCAGGCCTGGACTCATGAGCCCCTCTGATGGGCCAACACAGGGTCTCAGTGGGGCAGCCTCCCACGGACGCGGCCAATGTCTCCAATGACCAGACTGCTCGCCCAGCAGCACCAGCTCAGCCCCCAGTACGTGGCTGGAAGTCGCCCTGCATGAGGGTCGACAAGAGGCTGTGGGAGAGGCAGGGAGCTTGGATGCTGCCCAGGAGAAGGCAGCCGAGCATGCTGGCCTCCGTCAGACAAGGGGACCCAGGACGCGGTCCTGCCTGTGGGCCTCTCGCTGCTGCCACCACAGGCCGCCCGCTCATAGCACTCGCCCCTGCACTTGGAGACAACAGTAATAAAGGCTGACATTGCCACTCACTAGGTGCTGTCCTCTGGCCCTGTGTGCACGCACAGTGCCTGGGACGCAGTGGGGACCCAGGAGGCATATGCTGAATGAATGAACGATCAAACAAATGCACACCAAAGCAAGAGAGCCGTAATTCCAAACTGGCGTGGTCACCTGTCCCCACCTCCCACCAAGAAGCAGCCGGAGCCTACTTGCCCAGGGCTGGTCCTTACCGACCCTGGGACACAGCAGAAAGGAGCTTGCTCTGCTGAAAAACCCTCTCTGGGTCCAACGACTTCATAGACCTCTCCCCCAACCAGGTAATTCGCCTTCGACGGTGGCCACAGTGGAATACGGATGCCCCAACTCTAGCTGGAACCCCCTCTTTCTGCTGTACCCTCTGCAGGTCCCACCCGTGCTCCCTTCCTGCAGCTACCTTCCCAGCTACCTTCACAGCGGGTCAGGCCTAAGAGTGCCCCTGAGAGCTGGCCTCCAGGTTTCTACATTCTGGAGGAATCCAAATAGCAAAAGGTTTTGTGGATTTGAAGACACAGCAGAGAAGCAAGAGGAAGCCGACATTCCACGCCCAGAACCCGACATTCCATGCACAGAACCCGACATTCCATGCACAGAACCCACCAACGCTTTACTGAGAAAAGAAGTCACTGGAGCAGCAGGCCCTCTCTGAAGAGCTGGCTGCAGAATGCTAATTGGGTGGCTCTCTTAAGCACTGGCCTCTGGCAAAGAGACCGGTGTGGAGCTATGGGGACACACAGGGTCTTCAAGACATCCACAGACTGGACAGGCTAAACCAGTCAAAGGACAAGTCTGGGTTCCTGGCAGAGTGGAGGCCAGAGCGGGCAGGTGGGGGCTGCACGCTGTCACCCACGCGCCACCCCGTGGTACCTGCACCCTGGTTCCAGGGGAGGTGGGACTCACGGGACACTGAAGTCCCGAGTACCAACCATTTAGGTGACGGGAGTGACTTCAGGATCCTGGCATTTTAACATCACAAGGCTGACTCCCAGATAAGCATCCGCAACCAAGGCAGAGAGCAAGACACTGGTCAAGGAGTGTTAGGACGCCTCTGGTCCCTGACTCACCCTGTGGACTGGCAGCATGGGCGGGGGGGATGGCCAGGGACAGACACGTCAATCCCACCACATTCCAGTACATCTGAATTCCTTCAATTAGGGAGCAATTAAAAATCACTCCACCGCACCAAGTGTCCAGGACACCGGGGCAGCGACTGGAGCCACAGAGCTACCTGGGCCCCTGGCCCACGCCAAGTTCCCTCTGGGACCTGCTTTCCTACATCCTGGGGGCGGGGCGTGTGTCTTCCTCTTGCCCCTTCGAGTGCAGACAGCGGGAAGCGGGCAGCGGGCCTGGCTGTGCTCAGAGCGGTGGTGGCTGCCTCGCCCGCTGATGCTTCGTCTCCAGGAATGGGTCCCTGGGGAGGACCCCGGGTCACTGGGATGCCTAGAGTCAGGCTTGGGCCCCAGGGAGCTGACACTGATGAAGCTGTGCCCTGAGACAGCGTGCAGGACCACAAAGAGCAACCCCAGCCCGTGATGGCGCCTGTGGGGAAACTGAGGCCCCAGGACAGGAAGGGGCTGGCCAGGCCAGGAGCTCAGGGTTGGTCGTGCAGTAGGTTTCAAGGACCAGAGGTGATCATTTGATTTTGGGCAAGTCACTTCCCAGCCCCCCGTCTCAGTCTCCCTGACCCCCAGTACCAGATACGATAGCACAGGAGAAGCGGCGCCACTCTGAACACTGGCTCCGTGACCAGACTGTCACCGTTCAGGCACCTGGGACACTCACCCTGCCAGCCCCTCTCAGCAACCGGGAACTGGCCCCCGGCATGTGTGTTGGCCTCGTGGGCACCGGGCCTTCTGAGTGAGTGCTCAATAACCACGGTGATGACCCAAGGCCTGGAGCACTTCATGGGTGACACAGGACAAAGCGCCCGCTGTCACTGCATTCCTGATGGAACTCTGTGACCAGGCCCCAGGCCCTGGGCACTGCATGGCACTGTCCACGGCGAGCCTCGGGGGCCTGAGCACCGGCGGGGGCAGCCTCCCGCAGCAGGCCGGGTTTTCCGTGAGCGAAGCGCACCTGCTTTGAAGACTCTGCCCCGCTAGTTCCACCTGCCCCCGCTGCCCCCACGTGACATGGCTGTGCGGTCAGGCCTCAGCTCCTGGGGGACAACGTTCATTCTCCAGATGATCACGGACGCTGCTGTATTGAACTGTTCTTTGAAAACCCGCCTCCAGGGTAGGTTCCGGGCTCCTCCCTAGTCCCCTCCCCGCCCTCTGAACACACACGCCCTCCTCACACGGGGTCAGGACACGGCACCTCTGTCCCTTCGCGCGTCCCCGGGGCCTGAAGGCTCAGGGGCCGTAGCAGCCTTGCCTGCACCGAAGGACGGCAGGCAGGTAGTGTGGTCCGCGCGGTGCTTGTTTGGCTCCAACAGACATGACTCAGTCCTCACGTTTCTGGAGAGAAAAAGCTTTGCCCACCTGAGCTGGAAAAATATCGCCCATGGGAGGGGCCGGGTCTCCAAGGAGCCATGGCGGGGGTTTCCCTGTCCCTCTGCACAGGCCACCTTCCAGGCCCAGTCAGCAGCCTGGGGCTTGTTCCCCATCCCTGAGGTCAGAGGGCATGGCCCCAGGGAGGCATTCAGAGGGAGGCAGGTGGCTGGCAGGGCCTGGACATGACCGCCAGCCTGGCCCCAGGCTCTGTGTTCGCCTCTTCTAATAATTAGCCTAGAAAGCTGCCGGGCGCAGTGCGCAGGCCCTTCCCAGTATGAAATATTCATCAAGAAATACTCCAAACAGCGTCGCTGCCACCTTCGTGTCAGCCAGCCCTGGGGACGGGGCTAAAAATAGGCAGAAGGATGAAGAGCTGCTGACAATGGGGGGTGGGGCAGAAAGGGAAGGCGGGCTGCGCCCTCAGTGGGGCAAATGCAAGCAGGCTGTGTGGCCCACGAGTGCGGAGACACGATGACACTCCCCTCGGAGGTCCCAGGCTAGAGCTGAAAGCGCCCCTCTGGGGAGTGGACCATCCTCCCTGCCAGGGGCTATTTTTAACACCATGAGCCCCAGGCCACCATAGTGAGCAATCAAAGGCTGCCTGTCACTGGACAGCCTGGAGCCACCTAGCAGCCAGCAGGAGGTTGTGGCCACAGCCAACCCTGGCCCCTGAAACCTCAGGGATTGGGTCCTACAGCCTCCGGCAGTCCCTGCCCGCTGCGAACTAGCACCTCCCTCTATGCCTGACCCCTGCCCAGGTCCTGGGCTTCTGGAAAAGGTACACAGACTGGCCAACTGCTTCCTGACTCTGTGAAGGTCATGGGACCCCCACAAAGGGCTCTCTGACTGCAGGCCACCCTCCATGGGACCCCAGACCCCTGGGGCACTGAGGCCCTCCTCCCAGAGCCCACGGACTGCTCCGCCCTCCTGGCTGTGGCACGGGTCTCCCCAGCTGGCTGAGTTGTGGGGTCTGGGGGCGGGGGAGCAGGGCAGGCCTTACAACTCGTCGGTACTGCAGACCCTGTGGATCTGCATTTACTCAGTAGGAGCCTTTTCAAAATGAAGAGTGCCTCTGGTCTGACGCCCATTTGGGGAGTCCTGCAGGCCCTCCCCTCCCCCAGCTGACAGACAGAAGGCTGGGTGCGCTCAGGTGCCCGACTGCCCCTTCTCTCCAGCCCCCGCGCTGTGTTCCTTTCACCTGGAGGGTCCTGCGGAGGGCTCCCCGTCCTCTCAACCCCGGGCCCAACTGCAATTCAGCCTTCTCACTGAGAGCCTCCTTCAAGGGAACCTATTTAAGTTGCAACGGCTGCACCAGAAAACACCAGCCCCCCAACTCTTGCTTTCTCCCCTGTACTCCCCTCTGACACCCTCTCCTTTCCCCCTTGCGCACTGTCTTCCCTCCTCCGCCCGGCGAGGAGGGTGCTAGCACACACAACTGCGGAGCTGCCGGTATAAATGAGCTCATAGAATCCGCACCCGCCCTTCGTGGCGTGAGTACGGCTGACACCACGGCGCAGATGAGGGGACCAAGCCACACAGGCCAGCAGCTGCCTGACATCACGTGACAGGACCCAGGCAGTGGGACGCCTGCTCCCACAGATGGGCCGGCACGCGCAGCGAGCGTCCACAGCAGTGAGGGGCGCAAGAGACTTGTGGCCGCTGCTCCGACGGTGCAGGGGGAGAGGCGAGCGAGCCTGTGACCGCTCCAGACGTGTCCCGAGCGCCCCCTGCGCAGGTGTCCTGCAGGCACGCCCTGGGGCCGGGGCTGGACACTAACTGATGCATGAGCACCAGTCAATCTCAGACAGAACCAACAGATAGTGCAGTGACAGGGAGGAGTCCCTGGGCGGTGGCAGGGGAACGTGTCACCTAGAGAGGTAAGGGACAGCCCTCCGGGAAAGAAACGTCTGAGACCCAGTGGAAGGAGCTGGCTGTGTGACAACTGAGGTCCAAGGGAAGGTGTCCAGGCAGAAGAGCACGTGCGAAGGCCCCACAGCAGCAGTGAGATGGAGGCTGGGGAAAAGAGGGGGCCGGCTCGGCTGGACGCGCCGTTAGGTGGGCAAGAGAGCGAGTGAAGCTGCCCTTTCTGACGAACTCCATGTAGAGCTGGGCTGGGGCACGCAGGGACAGACAAAGGGGGACAGCTCAGGGCTGAGCCGGGGGCCAGCAGCAGGGACGGGCCTAGAGACAGAGCCCGTGGGGCTGAGCCCGGGAGAGGAGCCAGCCGGACTCCCTGCGGGAGCGAACACACGAGGACGTGTGGGCTTTTATCTTGAGCGACGGGAGACAAGAAGCTCAAGGTGGGATGAACCGTAGGTGAGACGGTGGGAGGCAGAGCTGGGCAAGTCGCTGTGGGAGGGAACCGCCGAGGCACGGGGCCTGGACCCAGCCACCCCATGCGGGGAAGGGCAGAGCCCGGGACCTGTCGGAGCCTTGTGCTCATGGGCACGGGGCCTGGACCCAGCCACCCCATGCGGGGAAGGGCAGAGCCCGGGACCTGTCGGAGCCTTGTGCTGATGGGGCCTGGGGGTGGTTGTCGGGACACAACCTCCCCTGAGGCCCAGCGAGTTGCGCCAGAGGCAGGGCGAGGCCCGCGACATAAAGGCGAAGTGTGTCCTTGGACCTGGCCACCCTGCTGGAGGCGGGGAAGCAGGGAGGAGAGAGGTCACGGATGCCCAGGGTGACAGCTGAGGCTCCTCCAGCCGCGAGTGGGGCTGGGGAGGCCCCGGAGGAAGGAGCGGGGTGGGCGAGCATCCCCAAGGAGGCTCCTCGCGCTGCCAGCAGGCCGTCCTCGGCCACAGGAAGAAGCACGTGAGGCCGCGTTCCCACCCGTGTGAGGAAGGGCCGTCTCAAATGCGGTGTTGACTGGTCACAGAGGTTTCCAGTATGAGCCTTTTTTCCAGGAGACACGAGTCCTCTGTGTGGCGGGCAGCCCCAGTGGGGGCGGCAGGGGCCTCAGCACCTGCACAGCCACTTGCACGAAAGCGTGCCTGCCCAGGCCACTGTGCTCCCCGCCCCTCACCCTGCACGGGGCGGGGTCCTCCACGACAGCCCAGGGCTCCGGTTTGCTCCTGCCCTGGAAGAGTGGCCCCAGTGACAGACACACAGTCTGGGTTCCAGGAGAAATCGGGAGCAGCCTGAACAGAGGCTGTCCCCATGCCCAACCACAGGAAGTCATGCGCTGGGTCCAAGCCCAGGCCCTCGGGACTTGCAATGTGACCTTCCACAGGTGCCTCAGACCCACTGGTCTGAGGGGGCGCTCGCCCGTGTGATGGGTATATAAGCAGGGGAGCCCCAGCCCTGGAATGGGGGTGAGGTTAGCTGAGAGAAGCAGGCAGAGGCCCCAGGGCCGGCAGGTGCCAGGACCCGCTCCAGGAGGGACAGGTACCTGACTGGTCCTGGTAAGGAACTCCTGAGACGTGTTATAAAGCCATCACTAACCCCACGGGACATGTGGAAGCTGCCTCCCTCCCCCGCTCCCTCCCTCCCTGTCTTCCTTCCACACATAATGACCGAGTGTCTCGCAGCCATGCACATGCACCCTCACCACCCACCATCTTCTCCATTCCCCACCTTGCACCTCGGCTGCCTCTGGCTCCCTAACCAGCACATGCCAAGTTGTTGGGGTTCCCGGGACCTGCCAACACCACCCCACTTTGGAGCTTCTGCCCATTCTGGGCGGGGGGCATTTCACACCCAGCCCTCCAGCCGGCGGGCCACCTGCCAGGCACCCACACTGTCCAGTCTCCCCCCAGCTTGGCCTTGCACACAGTAGGGTACGTGCACTTTTCTGAGAGCGCCCCCTAAATGCAGACTGTTCCGGGACTCCTGAGGCTCAGTCGGGGGGAGACGGACAACCCACTAGCGACCAGCTACCCGGGGACCTCGGGTGTCCGGGGCAGACAGGAGGTAGGGCTGGGGCTGAGGAGTGTGATTAAATGCTCACGAATCCAGCCTTCTTTTGCCAGATAAAGAAACACACCAGCGAGCCCACACCCCGAGCCGTCCCAGACTCTCCACCCGCTGGCAGACCGAACAGTGGTCTTGGAATTGTGCTCATCTGAGGCCTCAGGTGTGAAGCCCAGGACCGTGGCCTTGCGAGCCCTGCTGGGTGCTGCGACCCTCCAGGATCCAGGGCTGGGCCAGGGACCCCCGGCTCCGTCTGCCGTCTCTGTATACCCAGGGCAGAGCCCAGCCAGGTGCCCGAGGCAGCCTGCAGTGCAGGAGTCTGGCTCAGGCCACAGCAGGAGCCCAGCCTGGGGTCCTGCATCCCACCCCAGCGTTTGAACACAGTGTCAGGAGCCCCAGGGCACCACGCATCACTGAGAGGGAGTGCCCACGACAAAGAGCTCATAAAGGTCTCTCTTACCCTGCTGGCTTGGTCCCACCCCCACGGCCCACAGGGGAGAGCCCTCACGCTTGACTTGCACCGCAGCCGAGGTTTTGGCCAGGCTGGGGCCCACATGACTCAGTTTCTCCAGGGAGCTCAGTGAGCGACAAGGGGGCCACTCACCACAAGCTGGGGCACGGGCAGCGACTTGCCGTCCTGGCTCAGGGACACGTAGGTGAAGAAGGCACTGGCGGCCCGGTAGCGCTTCTGCGAGCTGTCCACCACGGGGTCGGCGTCCACGAGGACCTCGATTTCCATGGACTTATTGCTCGTGAAGGTCATGCGCCCGGAGATGGTGATGACACACCCTGCAGAGCACAAACGGTGGTTAGGGAGGCAGCCAGAGGCGGGGCCAGGCAGGGCCGGCAGTGCACAGGAGTCGCGTTACTGGGGACATTAAAGGACAGCCGTTAGGCAGCACGCACCGTCTTAACAAGTCTTAACAACTACTAGGACGTTAAAACATCAAAACACGAGTAGCCACGAATGTGTCTGTCTAGTGAGCAGACATACTTTTATCACTGAAGGTATCTTGGTGGCCATCACCTCGTCCCCTGCCCAAGTGTGGGTCTCTATCCCCTGGGAGTGTCTCCTGGAAAAATGCTTCCAGTCACTCCTGCCCGTCAGGGCTGCCCCCAGCCTACTGGCCACCACTCCCATGGGGAGCTGCCCACCCCTGCAGGTTAAGGGCCAATGTGCCAGCTGCAATGTCCACACTTTGGCCTTACTTGTGCCCACTGGACCCATATAGCTGCCCTACCACACTGCCCTGAGCACCATTAAGAACCTTCTTTCACCTTCCCAGCTGTCTGGCTGCCCTGATGCGGGTCCGATGGGCTCACGTGATTTGGTTGGGCCAAACGGCCACAGTGCCCACGACACTGCGTCCCCCGGGAGCTACGGTCTGCCCTCTGTCCAGGCAGGACCTCGTCCGTCCTGTCCGGCCCTCCTCTGCCCTGTCGGTCATGCCCATGAGACCAGAGTTCTCCTCTGAGCTGGGACACACCCGCGGCCCTACCCTTGGTCAGAGGCCACAGAGGCTCACGTCGCCCCGTCGATTATGACAAAGCCTCGATATTCCGAGAACACCGTCCTGAGGGCCCCCCTCTCCCTCACCCAGCCCAACACCTTAGGGGGGACAAACAGCCACCCTGGCAGGTGCCTCTTCACCTTGAGCCTGTCTTCTGCCCTCACCCTCCAGGTAATGAGCTCTTCCTTCGACCTAACCCCTCACCTCACAGAGCCCCATGCAGACAGGCGCTGCCTCATAGAGTCACCACGGGGATGGCAGGAGGCACCTGGGACAGTCACTGTCACCACCAATGGTGAGGTTCTGGACACGAGGCAGCACTGTCCCTCAGGGGCCTCCAAGGGAAGGGCTGAAGCCTGGCTACACCCCCAACACGTGGCCACAACGCCCTTCCCCGGGCCAGGCTTGAGGAAATCCCTGCCCCGGTCCCACACGTAATGCTGGGACCCACTCCCTGTAGGCCGTGCTGGCTCCCGGACCCCCAAGTCCTAGCTCCATGGAAAGAGGCCCCACAAGACCTGTTGAGAGATCCTGGAAGATAGAAAGACAAGTCAGGGTAGCACAGTGAGGCTGTTAGGGGTGAGTGTGTGGGCAGGCCAGAAGCAGGAGCGGTTATTCCTTCCATGTTATAAAGTTCCAGAATGTTCCATGCCACATTCAACTTCATACTTACAGGGAGTGCTTCATGTCAGATACGGCCATTTCTGGGGGGGAAGGAAGGCCACGTGGTCAGTGACAAGTGGCGTTACGTGAGTGATAAGGGTAGTCTTGCGCAAAGCACCCAGGGCACACTCTGGGCTCTCTCCTGGGAACGACCAAACTGGGCCCCAGCCCACGGAAAACCCAATTAGGTGTCCAACTCGCAAGTAACCTCCCGTGGCCGGACCCCCGCCATGTGCACGCCTGTGCCGTGTGTGAGAGGCGAACAGGCTGGGTTTGGCTGTGAGGGACATCGCTCTGACCGCTCGGAAGGAGTCACTGCAGTTTGTACCCGAGCGGCGTCCAATGCTCACATCTGAAACGCGCTGGGTTCACGTTAGATGTTTCTTTGGGTTTCTAACCTGGAAATCACTTGTGAGCAGCCACGGCTTTGCCACAGCGGCGGGGGGTGCAGGCTGTGGCATGGGGTGTAAGGGGCATTTCTAGTCGACCTTCAGAATAGACCGTTGGTGTTCAAAGTCCGCGGAACTGGCGTCCCCACTGCAGTGCCCTGAGGGTGGCCCCCACGCACGCTCCTCGCCACAGAATTCCCATGGGGTACCCCCGTGGGAAGGGCTTGACCCTGCTTCCTGGCTTGTGTTCCCCGAGTCTGTGGGCATGGGTGAGAGGGATGCTGGGCGTCGGGGGCGGCCTGATGGGGACAAGGCAGACGACTGTGGAGATCCTTGGGGACCACTGGCTCAGAGTCCTGCTCCCAGCTTGTCCTATCATGACAGTCGGGGTGGGGAAGGCAGCTCAGAAACGGTGGGGGCGGGGGGCCTGCCTGCCCCTGGGTCAGGTACAGCTAACAGCTACTGCGGCAGGTGGAACAATGGTCACCGAAGATGTCCACGTCCTACTCCCCAGAACCTGTGACTGTGTGACCTGACGTGGCGGGGCGACCTTAACAGATGTGATTAGGGTAAGGACCTTGATGTGGGCCCAAACAAAGTCCTCATCACAGGGGTCTTCCGAAGTGGGGGTGCCACGCAGCTGACTTCAAAGACGGAGGCCGGGGCCACGAGCAAGGAACGCAGGCGCCTGCAGAAGCTGGCCAAGACCCGAACGGACTCACCTGGAGCCCCCGGAGGAACCGGGCCGCCCACCCCGGGGCTTGGCTGGTGAGAGTGTGTCAGACACGGACCCCTAACGGGAGCCTTAACAGACCTGAGTCCGGAAGCAGGACGTGGCGGCCAGCTGCCACAGCACGTAAAACTCCCAACGCGGAAGCTGGGCGGGGACTTCGAGCGTGGCGCCCGGTGTCTCCGGGCGGTTGCTGACACTAAGTCGTAAGTCACCACAAATCGGGGGCCCAGCGCTTCACGAGGCCCAGTGAACACTGTTTTGCAAAAGTCCCATGACACCTTTCACCACCGAATGTGGCAATTCTGTGCTACAAGCGGGGTTCCATCACAGCAAAGAGCCTCGGGAAACTCGGATGCAGTTCCAAGTGACAGCAGGAGTCCCAGGGGCAAGTCGGGCCAGGGTCCCCACCGCCACAGTCACACTCCTGCTGGGTTCCCGCTGGGAGGGACGTTTGGGGACGTGTGTGGAAATCATTTCACGTGTTCCAGCAAGGGCCCAGGGAGTCAGTATTTGCCAATATTTTATCATAAAAGCATCCAACCAAAACAAAAGGTCAGGTTTGCAAGTATTTTTTTCATTCCTGCCAGTCACTTATTCGGTGGCTCCAACGATCCGATTCCTAGCGGAGCCTGGGAGTTGGATCTAAAATCAAATTCCTGTGAAGTTCACACAAGAGCAGAGCCCACGAGCACCACCGAGAGGGCGGCCGTCGGTGAATCCCAACCTGGCCCCAAAGCCTGAGGGTCTCCCAGGCAGACGAGTGCTGAACAGGGCTCTGCGGGCAGGGGGAGTTTCACGGGGAGGCCCTGCACCCCATTCTGGACCGAGTGTGGATGGGGTGACAGTGCTGGGAAGGGAGCGAGCGCTGGGCACCAGGCACCGTGCCAAAGGATTTTAAGGCAATTCCTCCTAGAGCACCCCCATCCAGCACCCGGCACCCGGCAGCGACGCCCAAACACTGGGCCCAGCCTGCCTGCAGAACGCTCTGCAGTGGTGGACACATTGTCTATTGGTAGTATGATATGGGGCCACCAAACACGTGTGGCTACTGAGCACTGGAAATGTGGCGGGTGCCACCAGGGAATGGGTAGATTCCTCCTGTTTGCTTTCAATCCTGCAGCAAAGCTGACATGACAGGAGTGTGGACCCGCTGCGGGCAGACTGCAGACAGACTGCACCGTCAGGCTGTGCGCCTGCAGCAGGAACAGGGCCGCGGGCTGAGGCCGACGGCTTGGGGCCGGACGCCCCTGCCCGGGAGAACCCGTACTGATGCTTCCCAGCTAGCTAACGAGTTTCACCCACAGCCACAGTGCAGCGCCAGCACGAACACGGGTCTGTGAGGGTCATGCTCATGCTGTTCACGCCTGCAGGGGGGGAAGGTGCCAGAGCACTGGCCCTGGGGCTGACTGACGGCCGGGGCCGCCCCTCCTGGCCCCACCGTGGACCGGCACTGCGGCGCGGGCCGTTTCCTGATCCGAACGGCGCAGCTGGTGCACGGGCTGCGTGCGGGGTAATCGGCACAAAGCGCTTGAGCCAACGCCCATGAGCAGTGTCGGTGAGTGAGGGTGAAGCAGACGAGTGCTCGCAGTGGCTGCCTCGGGACCTACAGAGCTAATTTCCGTTTTTAAATCACTGTTGAGCTGCCTGCAGGGGCCTAGGAGGGCTGGCTGGTGTCCCCCGCCTCCCGAATCCCCCGGCAGATGGGCAGGCTCCAGCAGTACGCCAGGGATTTGAAAAGACGGCAGAATAATAAAAAGTTGCTCTTACCAAGGCTGAGAAGTTGCCAAGCATTTCAAACTTGAACAACAGTTCAGTGTCAGCTCCGAAAAGAGCTATGGCGGTGAAATTTCGTAAGAAAAGCACAGAGACAGGAAGCAACGTCGGTATTTCCTAGAAGATTCCTCATTTTCCACCCTAATAGTCTGGAGAGATGGCTTCTCCACAAGAAAATTCTAGCTTTAACACCTGAGGCTTCGAAAACCATGACATCAAAGGTAACTATTTCCCCAATTCGACTTTTCTTAACAGTCGCCCTGGCATTTTAACGACGATGATGACGACAAAACAACCAGAAATGCAGCAAGCGCCCGGAAATAGCAGGCTCACATTTTAGCTTCACGGTTCTGGGGTCAGCAGCAGCCCACCCACCCCCACTCAGGGAGAGATGGACACCCACGCGGGCAAAGGGGCACAGAAGAAATTTCACCAACCTCACAATTTTGCAAAAGACAAAGTAAGCTTGTGTCTACAGAATTAAGCTGTCAGGAGAGAAGGCATTTATTTGCAGTGGGTTGAACAGTGCCCCTCCTCAAACGATTAGTCTGCTCAGAACCTCAGACTGTGACCTTATTTGAAATAAAGGTCTTTGCAGATGTCACTGAGTTAAGGACCTCGAGATGAAATCCTCCTGGCTTATCCAGGTGGGCCCCACATCCCATCACAAGTGAAGAAAGAAGAGAGACGGGAAGTGGGGAGCCTCCATGAAGACAGAGGCAGAGGTTAGGGTGACGCTGCCACACTCCAAGGGAAGCCTGGGACAAGGAAAGATCCTCCCCTAAAGCCTTGGACGGAGCATGGCCATGCGACACCCTCATTTTGGACTTCTGGCCTCTAGACCTGGGAGAGAGAAAATTTCTGGTGTTTTAAGCCCCCGGTTTGTGGTCATTTGTTGCACAGCCCGGGGACACTCACACGCTGCTCTCTACAGCACTAAACTCAGCCACTGCCCACATGTGGGCACGTGTGCCGGGGCATTGCTCCTGCAGCGGTCCCTGGCGCTCCCGGAGGCTGCCTCACCCCGCAGGGTGGCAGCAGGTCTGGCCTCTTGGCCCCCTCACATTACTGTGTCACTGCAAGGCGACAGGAGAAGGCACTGGGCCTGGAGGCTGCACCCCAGGGTCCCGCAGGTTGAACGTGATCGCAGCTGATTCACATCAGAAAGTCAAAGCACAACAACGGGGAATGGCCGTGCCCAGCTGCTCCCCAAGTTTCAGACACACTTGCACTGCCTGTCGACAGGAACCTGGAGCCAGCAGGGCCCTGCCCCCGCGCCCCCCGACGGCTCATCCAGCCTCGCTCTGTGTCCCCCAAGAAAGAAGCCCAGGAGGTGGGAGCCGTGGGAGCCGTGGGAAGCGGCAGTGCCCGCAGAGGCCTCCACCCCCGGAACTGGAGACGCAATGTGACAGTTCTGTTTCCGAAGCCCCCGCAGCCCGCCCTGAAGCCTCAGCCCCCAGGGAACAACCACAGGCTCCGGCGACTTGACACGGGGACAATCCTCTGGGAAACAACAAATAAGGTGTGACAGTGTCTAATGGCCCCTGGAGGACCCTGGCACAGAAGTAGGCCAGACTCCGTAACTGTAAGTTTGGCCCAAATTCCTTCATAAGCGAAGACGACGGGACCCAAGAAAACAGGCACAGCCCCTGCCCTCCAGGGCCCCCAAGCCAGCCGAGCACGAAGCCCAGGCTGGGACACCCAGGGGCCCGCGGAGCAGGGAATGCACCCCGCAGCAGGAGCTCAGCCAGAAATCACGGCTCCTGCGAAGGAAGACCCCGCTCTCCGCGTTGGGGGTAGAAGTACCCTTCAGACCCGAGAAGTCTCTGCAAAGCAGCTCCCCGCACGGGTGGGGGGCCCGTCCTCCGGGTGGCGACGCTGACCCCTAGGGAAAGCACTCGACTCCGACTAGCCTGCACAGTCTCCCCGAAAGTGAATTCGGGTCACACGGGGCCGAGGGTGCAGAGCTGGTGGGGCTCTTTCAACGGTTCTTCACTTCTGACTAAAGTCGTTTTTGCCTTCATGGGAATGTCCCTCCGCAACAAAGCACGGTGCTGACCAGGCTGAGGCCGAGGCAGCCGGCCGGCTGTCTCGGCAAGTCCAGCTCTTTCTCTGGTTGGTGGATCCCACAGGGCAGCGTCCATGCACAGCATGCTCTCCACGGTGGAGTCTGAGGCCGTGCGTGACAGTGCAGCCCTGATCACGAAACTTACCCAGGGAGTCCTAGAAAAAGAGAGGCATGGAATGGGGTACCCCAAATCCACACCAGCATCACACACGACACCCAAGGCCCACGAGGGAGGAGCCAAGATGGACAAGGCTCAGGCTCTGAAACAACACTGGTCCAAACCCATCAAACACCTGCTGGTTAGGAAGGGGTGTGCAAAGCAGAAGCAGTGGGGCCGTAGCCCGGCCTTCTCCTTATCCCAAAAGCACCCCAAATCCAACTCAGGCAGCCTAACCTAAACAAAGCCAGGGAGAGGGATGTTCTCCCGCTGCAGCTTCAGGATGCTTTGTCCCCAGCACTCGGGCAACTGCAGGACAGCACGGCGGTCAGGCTGGGCCTCGGGTGGACAGGCTGGGGGGTCTACATGAGACCCCCGGTGAGGAGAGCCTAGCTTGCCTCTCCTCTACATCATCACCCCCACGGCCAGGGACTGGTCTGACCCGACAGCTTTTTCCAAAGGGCTGTTTTCAGGCCAGTCTTCTTCAGAATCAATACCAGGCTCACACCACCCGTGACGCCCCAGGAAGTGCTACTTCGCAGGGGTGCAGGGCCTCATCTCAGAAGACACGGCACGCCAGAAATCGCCACGTGCTGGGAGGGGACACTCGCCTCACGTCTGCAGACCAGCAGTATCGTGAGGTGAGTTCACGGAACTGTGCCTACACCGCAGAGGCAAACGCACAGAGACTCGAGCCAGGTTTCCAGGCGGGGCCCGAGTCGCGGGGACTGAATTTCTGTGCCAGGTAAACTGCAAGAGCAACGCAAGCACAGCCCTTGGGCATTACCCACTCCTCCCCTCAGAAGCACATAACATGAGGTCCAGTGACCGTGGGGTTCCTGCAGGCTCCGTCCTGCAGGCATGCTAAGAAGACGCATTTACGCCGCTGTTTAGCAGGAGGGGGCTCCGGTAATATTGCAGTTACTGATTTTCCCATATTAAGAAGTCCAGTCGACAAGCCCTCGGCTCGGCGATGCCGCAACTGGACTGGCTTCCTGTTTCTCGTGACAAATGGGCAGACGCCAGGGCCCCAGCGACGCAGGCTAGGACCCAAAAGCAAAGGGTGCAAGGGACCCAGGAGCCACAGGCCACCCCGCTTCCCGCTGTAGCAGAGTTCCGTTACCTTTTCTGATCTTGTCGTGAAAGTTAATGGCGTCCACGGAGGCCGTGACAATGTTGGTCTTGCAGTGACGTGCGGCCACGATCCCAGCTACCTCGTCCATGAGCTTCATGGTGACCCCTGCACAGAGAAGGGGCACATGCACATTAGACACGGGGGAAGGAGACAATTTCCTGTTTTGGAAACAAGGCATAAAAAAACAAAGCCCTCCTGCCACGTACCCGCAGGGACCGCACAGTGCTGGGGGGCAGGGGTCCCCCCGCTGAAGCTGGTATTGCGAGCCCGGTTTCCTCAGAAGCTTTTGAAAAATGACCAGGGCTGATGCTCCAGGCTGCTAACAAAATGACAATCCTTTCCCCAACCTCTACAGACAGCTTATCCTGCTGGGAAGGTTTCATTACAGTAGTCACCACAGGGGTGGCTCCACCAAAGTCAAATGACACGAGCTGGTGACAACCTGGCAGAATCAGAACCTCGGATGCGCTGGTGGGGTGGGAAACGGCGCAGCTGCCGTGGAAGCAGTTCGGCGTTTCTCAAAAGCCTACGCCGAGTCCCCACACGAGCCGGCAACGTCACTGCCAGGCGCAGACCCCGAGAACCGAGAGCAGGCGCGTACGCGTGTGTGCACACCAGCACCGGCACGCAGGTTCCCCACAGCACTGCTCACAGCCAAACGTCCGGCAGCTGAGGGACGGGCAAAGAAAGGAGGCCTGTCCACACAATGGAACATTTGGCAATAAAAAGAAACGCGGCACCGGCACAGGCTACCACACGGGTGAACCTAGAAGACACCACGCTGAGAAGACGCAGCCTGCCACAGAGAGCAGACGATGTGGCTTCATTTACATGAAATGTCCAGGACGGGCCAGTCCACAGACACAGAAAGCAGAGGAGTGGCTGTCAGGGGCCGGGGGACTCGCAGGAAGTGGAGAGTGACTGCCCATGGGCACGGGCTTTCCCTTTGGGGTGATGCGAACGTTCCGAAGGTGACTGTGGTGAAGTTCGTGAGACCCTCGTGCTTACACTAAAAATCAATGACTCGTAATGGGTGAGTCGTATGGCATGTGAATTAGCTCAATAAATCTGTTAGAGAAAACAAACAGAACAAGAAAAGCAGCTCACGGAAGGCCAAGGGGCCTTCCAAACCTCAGGCCGCACAGATTGGCTTTTGCTCACCTCCCTCATTTACTTGATGGGACCCCAACTGCACACCTGCTCGTCTCCCAACCCCCATTCTTGCGCCCCCTCCCCAGATACCACAATATTATGCTTATTTCATATTTAAAGTTTAAACTATATCACCGATTGGGTTGAATTACAAGCACTTTCCAATAGTCAGCCATTTTTGACCTACAAAAGCTGCAAAGTGATACTGATCCACCTGACAGCCACCAGGAATTCTAGAAAGTCGTGGAGGCTCACTGTAGGACACAGAATGGTTTCTAAAATTCCACACGGGCAGAAAGCTGGGCTCACGGGGAGGGTTTGCAGACACTGATGCCTGTAGGGCCAGGCAGGTGACAGGAGGGCTAGGAGGGTGGAGGGGCCCTTCTGAAGGACAGCTGCTGCTGGGCCCCGGCCCACTGCTCCACCTCCCACCCCAGGATGAGGGACATGAGCTACCAGCCTTCAGGAGAAGCCTGAAATCTGCACGTTAATGAGGAATCTACGTATTTTTAGACATCGGTGATTAATTAAAACTCTCTCCGCTATGTGGGGAAAACAAAGTGCAATGTAACTAGAAAAAGCCAGAAGCCCTCTCCTCACCGGACCAGAGGCCTCACACAAATAAAGACAATGGCGCTACTTCAGAGGGTCGTGGGGATGCAGGGAGGGCCTCTGCCTGGGACAAGGGGACCTGGGGACTTGATACACTCTTCTCTCCACTGTGTATTTGAGCATTTCCAGAATAAAAAGTTTTGTTGTTTTTAAATTAGCATTCGTGATGAAAAATTATGCTTCAATCACTTTTTTTTAATGGAAGATTTTGCTACATGATAACCAGGGACCATCCAGCGGCTGTCAGTTTTCTCAGAGGACTCTACGGGTGAAGGCTGACATTTAAGAATTCTATGCTCATAACGCTGAACAGGAACAATACCATTAGGGGAGAGCTGCCACGTGTGTCCCTAACGATCACAGCGAGAGAGGAAGCAAAAGCAAACTAACACAGCACCAAAACGAAAGACGCCAGTCCATTTGTGCAGAAGGACGTTCTCAAGCTGTACGGCTGACAGGGTTTTCTCAAGCAAAATGCTTCAAATTTCAGGTGGAGGGCGAAGCCTGCTGGCCAGCAGGGACCCAGCACCCCATATGTCCCCAGCTGGAGGAGGCTATTGAGGACCCATGGGGGCAGGGTTCACCAGGGAGCACGTATCCCACCGCCAGCCAGGGAAGGGGCAGAGGAGCCAGGGTTGAAACTGGACCCCCAACTCCCGCCCAGCCCCCCAGAGTCATCTGGATGGGCATTAGCTGCTCTTTCAGAGCATCAGCTGCAGACAATGATGTTTTCACAAAGGTTCTTAGAAAGCGGGAGCTGGAAGGCATGTGGCTTCCTTGCCTCTTGACCCCGCTAGGAGACATGCCTACTGTCCCTCTTCCTCCTCCTCTGGACCAAGGGCTTGGCACCCTGTCTGCCATGCAGCAGGAGCTCCGGTAAACACGTAACAAAACCAGAAAGGAGCATCTGTATCTTGTTCTGTAAATTTCCGTGAAATCAATTCCTCCCGCAGGTGCAAAATACCACTTTTTCACACCACCCCATGAATGCCAAGCCAACGAGAGCATCTGGGCAGGCCTTCTGCACCTCACCTCCCAGACGTCCTCTGCTCGGGCCATCAGGCTTCTCTCTGCTCACCTGCCACCCTCCCCCTGGAGGGGTGCCACTTCTTCTTTCCTTCAGGCCCTGGCTAAGCTGTGTGGGCCCTGGCCCCGGGACCCCCAGGGCTGCTGGACATATATGTGGAGGGCTTGTTGTAAGAGGGTTGTCCCTGACATCTCCGGTGGGGCAGTGTCTGCGTCGGGATCCACCACATCCCTGAGCCTCACACAGGCTTGGCACATGCACAGCCTTGCATGCTCCTCTGGGTGGTGGCTAGCACACTGTCGGCTACATGGTGGTTCTGTGGTCCGTGTCCTCAGGCAGGGACTGTCTTCACTCCTTCCATCTCATTCATTCACCACATTGCATGTCTACTCTGGGCCAGGCCACTCTCTGGGCTGCAGATCCAGGGTGAGTAGAACAGACCCAAGTCCCCAGGCTGTGAGCCTCCATTCTGTCACTGAGTGGTAAGTGCCTTGGAACACAGGGAAGCAGGGTCGGGATGGGATGTCTGTTTTATCCAAGGTCGTCAGGAAAGGCCACCTTTTCCCCAGAGACCTGAAGAAAAAGAGGCAGCTGTGCAGTTGTCTGGGGGACTTCAACCTAGGCAGAAGGAGAGCAGCCCGGGAAGAGGGCACAGAAGGTGCAAAGCCAGCAGGCCTAAATGTGCTCCGTGTGCCCACGAACACCCACCAGGGCAGGAGCGAATGCTGGAAGAGCTGACATCCGACACCAGACTGGAGAGGCCCGTCAGCCATGCCAGAGGAGGTCCCGATGAGGCAGCTGGAGCTCTAAACGCAGGAGCAGTCAGCCTAGAGCAGCAGGAGGCCCAACGAGTGCAAAGCAGGGGACGTGCAGGGTGCAGAGACAGGGCCCCAGGCACCCGATGCAGGACAGAAAGGCGAGAAAAACCGGAGGGCCAATCCCAGGCCTCAGGAAGCGGTGAGGAAGGGCCAGATGTCCACTGGCTGCAGCAATGGCAGATCAGAGGTGACCCTCAAAGGAGGGACATCTGCAGCAGGTTCAGGAGATGAGACCCAGGAGGGACAGTGAGCGGAGAGCTGTCCAAGGTGCTGAGCAGAAGGGCCATAGAGGTGCAGGAGCAAAGGTGGGGGACCTCTCTGCCACAGTGGGCTGTGTCTGCCTGGACACGTGATCTGACTGACAGTCACGGTCCCACTATTCTTTCCCAACACAAGTGAACCACCTGGCTACTGGACTTGTGGAGACCAAAGCACACTGTACGTGACTTTCAGATCCACCAGGGCACTTGTCATTAACAACATAGGCCCCCAGGCCCTAGGCCGGACCTGCTGCACAGAACCCTCCAGTAGGGCCCAGGGATCGGTGCTTCTAACATGCCCCAAGATGACTGCTGAGGCTCTGACAAGTTCAGGGAATTTAGCTCCAATTCACTGCCACGTGTCCCTGCCTTCGTGCCCATCCCCAAGCATAGGCAGTGTCTACTCAGAACCGAGGTTCTTGTCTACCACTTCCGCTTTCGAGCCCCCCACTTCCACTCCTCTCTTGCTCTAAAGGTCCAGCATGGGCACTGGAGGAGCTACAACAGCTGCCCAGGTGGCCCCTGGGATGAGGCCCCACCCATCCACCTCTGGGGTAAAGAGACTGACACGAGGTCCCCAAAGGCATGCACTACAACACTGGGGAGGCCAGGCCGGCCTACATCCTCTGACAACAGTGACCTCAGGGGTGACCATCCAGGCCAGAGCTGCCGCTGTCCCTGACTTTCATTCCTCCACCACAAGTTTCTAAGCTCACTTCCTTTCCCAGTTTTTGGGGTCTTTCACTGGGTAATTAGATAGGTGAACAATAATTAACTGAGAACAAGGTTCTCCTTCTTCTGCTTTTTAGTAGTCTGCATGGAAGGAAGGACACGGGCTGCTCACTGAAGGACACCTGGGAAGAAGAGGGGTCTCAGCGATGGGAAGTATTTGTGGAAGGAGGGAAATACACCCTGCGGGCACTACATCCAAGTAAGGTTCACTGTCCCTGCTGTGTCCTCTTTTCCAGGGTCACAGCCGTTGCGATTATCTGGGCAGCTTTTGAGACTACGAACGTGGGGCCTCCCCACGGCATCTGCTGGTCTGAGGTGGGGCCTGAGCACCTGCATTTCTGAGTGCCCCAGGTGATCCTAGTAGACAGCAAGAGTGAGCCTGTGGGTCGCCAGCCTCTTGGGGACGAGACCGACGCTATGACCGTTACCTTGTGCCAAAAGAGAGAAACAGTAACTCAGCACAAAGGGTGAGCTGGCCAATGGAGTGAAAAGCCAAAAGAGGGTGAGAAGGGGCTCTGAGGTCCACACAGAGGGCCAACCCTACAGAAAGGAAAGTCGAGGCGACAGCAGAAGAAGGAACCCCGAGACAGAGAGGGGGAGTCTCAGAAAGCTGGTCGTGGACGTGACTCGCATTTTGTAACACGCTAAGACGGCACCTAGAAGGGGCGGGCCTGTAGCTGCAGAAGCCAGACTGACACACAGGCAAGGGACTATTCTGGAGAGCAGTAGGTCCCCAAGCTCAGGCCCCAGACCATCAGCATCAGCATCGCATAGAAGTTCTCGGGCCCCTCCCAGACCCGTGAGCACTGGGGTGCTCAGAGACTGCAGGGGTGGGGCCCAGCAGAGGCTAGTCAACCTCAGCATTAAGCAGCAGCACAGTAGAATAGGGGAAGTGGAGGGATATGACATCACACAGTCTGTTATTCAGAAAAGCAGGTTAAGTAACGAAACGTCAGCGGCACAATCAAGATGGGCCCAGGGCTAGAGCCCAGCATGAGCAGTGACGCTCAGGTTAGAGGGACAGGCCGTGGTGTGGCCAGAGCGAAGGAGAAGAGCCCACAGCCCCGGGGTTTCTGAACAGAAACCTGGAGAACTGGGAGATGACGCGGTACGCCTCTGTGTCCTGGGGGTGAACGCTATCCCCAGCCAGGAAGTGGTTCCCACGCTCAAGCTCAGAAATAAACCCTGAATCCAGGACAGGGAATCTCTCCCCATTAGCTCTCCCTTTCTTCTACAGTCACCGCAGGGCTTAAAAGACACACATCTACCCATCAGACATGCCCCCGACCCCGGCCAGCTCATGTGGACACGTGGCTTTGCTGGGCCAATGGGATGAGAGCACAGTGTGGCTGCCATTTGCGGGGGGCCCTCTGCTGCTTTTCGGGCTGGAACACTGCTGCCGGGATGTGTCGTCGTGCAGCACACATAGGGCAGCCACCAGGGATGACACAAGCGGTGGAGGGAGCCTGGGTCCCCACCACCTCTCACACGTGCATGGTGACACAGGAAACATATTTGTCTCTCTTGTTGAAGCCACTGCCTTTTGTAGGAAGCCACTGGAGGACGTGTTCTACCAAAACTAGGAAAGAGGAAAGTAGAAGATCTGTGAACTGGGGCAGCCGACCCAGCGAGAGGCAAAGGCCGTCCCAGGAGAGCAGCTCAAAGCGGGCACGGGAGGAGCAGCGCACTGGCGGGCGGGCGGAGCGTGGGACTCTGCAGGGAGGTGCTGGCACCGACAGCTATCTGGCAGGCAAACTGTACGGAGAAGCATTTGACAATTGCTGGAGTGGGGGAGAGACTTGCTATTCGAAGAGAGCGGGAAATGAGGCCCTAATGAGCCAGCATAGTAACAACCACACGAGTGAGGCAGTCACAGTACTCTACTCGGCTTAGCACCGAGCGGCGCGTACGTAAGCATAAGCGCCAAGTTTTCCAACCAGGACATCCTGGAGCACTGCGCCGTGTGCCAGAGGCAGCAGCCCACGCTGCTGGCAGCACAAGGGCCGGAGTAAAGGAGGGTGAGGGCCGGCTGTGCCCTGCCACAGAATACTTTGGTGTAAAATAATTTAAAATTTAAACAATCAAGTGACAAAGAAAACCCACGGCTGCTACAAGTTCAGAAGTGGGGAATCCCCATTGAAGAGGCCTGCACTTGGCCCTGAGCCCACTCTGAGCTAAACCCCCAGGAAGCCTCCCTCTCCCCAAGTCCGGCCACAGCCATCCTGGATGTGGGGAGCATCTGGCTGGCCGTGAGCAGGGACTGTCCCTCTTGGGCTGGGAAGCTCACATGGAAACCGCTGACAGAGGGCCGGGCAAAGCACGCCCCAGAGGAGAGGAATCAGGGAGAAGCACAGCTCAGGAACCAACAGAAAGAGAACAAGACCTTTGAGAAGACAAGTCAATGAACAGACACAAGACCAAATCCCCTCTTTACCAAATTACTAAGAAGTGATGTGTGGTGACAAGAGTTAAACTGTGAGACGTAAAAACACCTTTGAAAACAAACGTATTCTTCAAATAAAAATAATGAAAAGAGTTTTCCTATTTCGGCTGAGTTTTTAAAAGTATTATTCATTTTATATGCTGTTACTTTATTGAATTCTTTAATTACTTGAGTTATTTTTATCACTGAATCTCGGGTCCTCTGGGTGTTACTGTGCCACCTGCAAAGACAGATAACTACTTCCCTGCCAAAGCCCGTGCCTCTTATTTTTTCCTCTTGTTTAAAACTGCAGTGACTCAAATCTCCAAAACAACGTTAACTGGAAGAGAGGGGCGCCCACTTCCCTTTTGCTGACCTCAGGGGAAGGTCCTCGTGCTCCCCCGTTGAGCAGGGTGTGTCGTATCACATTGAAGAAGCACCATCAACTCCTATTCTTACCGAGAGCGTCTCTAAGGGACGGGTGACCGCGGGGGTTTCTAAGGTCTTGACTCTTGCATGGGCCCCCATTGAGGCCGTACAACCAACAGCACGGGGGGGGGGGGGGGAGAACAGGGAAAATGGCCTCTCGGGCTGACGTCCCAGCACCTTCTAGAGGAGGGAGAACCGCACGTGACTGAGAACTCGGGGAGGCAGGCCAGCGCTTCCCCAGGGAGGCCCTGAAGTTCAGAGCCACGCTCGCAGCCGGCCCTGTTCAATCTCTGCATCTTCTCTGTTCCCTCCATGAGTTATCGGAGGTTCTGTCCATGAGCCCAGGAAAGGAGAAGACCCTCACGTGTGACTTCCAGCCCTTCCCAATGCGTTTAACCGTGTAGACTGACGTGTGTGTGGGGGGGTGGGAGCTTGTCCTCAAGATCATGACTATCCAATGTGTGAAAAACAGAAAATGGGGCACGGAAGGAGTTTCCCAAAGACACACACGGAGTACAAAATTACGGAATGTAAGCCCAAGTGGCACACACCTTGGTTCACTATCTCCTCCTGCGATCGGCATCTACTAAATTACAGTTCAGAGAAGACTTTCAATAAAATAATGGCCGATGCCACCGCTGCTGCCAGTGCTGTCGCTACGGGAGCACACACACTAGGGGACCTCAGCCCTGTGTCAGCCCTGTGTTTTTACTCTGCTCACGTGTTCTTGCTGACTTACTCAGCTCAGGAAGAGATGATGAGGGTTGATGAGACTGTGAGGCTCTCTGTTTTTACCTGCAAGCACGACACCCCTATTAAAAGAGGCATTAACACTGTAAAGCCATTGTACACACATTGAAAAATGTGCCTGAGTCAAACGGAGCAGTTTAGGCTCTGTAAGTGAACACGGCACACGGCCGATTTCTAGGAGATCCTAACATTCTCTCGCGTGTTGCATCTCGCTGCCGCCCCAGCCCGTGAAGACAGAAGACTGCACGTGGAGTGGGGACTTTTTGCCAAGGAGACAGCGATGATGGAAAGGCCACATCCTGTGACCTTCCCCCACGTGGATGAAATAAGCAAAAACTCTGGCAGGGCATTTTGTAAACTGCAGGCAGAATGGAGCTCTATGAGGCTCAGAGCCAGTTCTGTACAGAAGGCTGGGCTTCTGGTTGTTAGGCTTGGACGAGGGGGTTGCCCCCGGGTGCCAGGAGGGAGACGGGATGGTGAAGAGCAGCGAGAAAGCCACACAAGCCCACAGCTGCTCTCAGGGCAGAAAGACACTCTGAGGGTCACAATGTTCATGGCCAGAGAGGACCGTCTATTATACAGTAGAGCTTGCCTTGGGTAGGACCCAAGTTAATCAAATGTAAGGGCACTGCAGCTAGCATTTAGTTGACAGAGGAAAACAATCATGAAATTGAAAAAATAAATACACAAAAGAGGATTAGTGAAAAACAAACCAAAAAAACCCCACCAGAAACAAACTTCCAAAATAAATCTCAAATCAGGGACCATTTCTGATTCCAACAGGCCCTGGGCCTATTATCCTAAGCTTCTCAACCTGAATGTGATCGGTGCTGCTCACTCCTGGGACAAACATCTGCAAAGCACCTCTCTGACTCTGTGTGAGATCTTGGAGCCAGAGCAATGAATGAGATCGAGCCCTGCTGCTGAGGACCCCTGTAGAAGTATCAGTGTAACCCTGCACAGAATGGCACTGCCTGAGCTGGGTTTTGCAGGATGAACAGGAGTTCTCTGCATGGAGAAGAAAGGAGAGCTTGGCATTCCGGGCAACTGGAAATGACAGTGCCAATGCATGACACTGTGCAAGTGCCTGGGGAATGAGGGGCAGCTCAGTACATGCAGAGTAGCAGAGCCCAAGCTTCAGTCACCCACGCGCCACTGTCACAACTCTGGTGATCATCTGTGCCACTTAACGACTTCTCCCCCACATTCTTCTTTCAATTGACTTGTTTTTAAAGTTTATTTTGGTTTTATCTGAGATAATACCCACTAATTTACAGGCTTGATACTACTTAAACTTTCTCTAAATCACAAAAAAATAATTACACACTATTAAAATGCAAACGTGTCCCTCCATGAACCCGGATGGAGCCAAGCCCCCTTGTGTTGAAGGCATGTTTCCCGAGCTAGGAACTTCAGGGCCTGTGTGGTCTGACTAGCATCTGACCAGCATCTGACCAAAGGGAAAAAGCAATGCAAACATCAACGGCCAAAGTTTTAGATTACCCACTCTGTTAGTGGGTCATGACAGTACCCCCTGGGGACGACAGCATCCCCCAAAAGCCTGACCACAGGCAGCCACTAGACACCTCGTGGCTCTAAGATGCCCGGCTGTGAGTGACCCTCTGATAGGACAGTCTTCCATCTGACTGTCATTTCAATTTTAAAAACAGGCGCCGGCTGGGTTTCAGTAATTTGTTATGCAACCTCTTAGAAGTTTCCATTCGTGCTTCATTAGACACAAGAGCCTCAACTGGGTCCAAGAGCGACACGACTTCCCAGGGGCTTAACAAGGGCCCAGCGAGTTGCCCCTCCTCACCTCCATGCACAAAGCCGTGCAGTGTACAGTCCGAAGGCCCCACCAGATGGATCAAGCTGGACTGGCTGTAGCCCACCGTGTTCGGCTCTGCAATGGCAAAGGAAAAACGTCAGGCCGTGGCACACGCGGATTCCCGAGGCCGAACGGTCTGACCATGCTGACGCCCCCGACGTTCGCATAGTCACTGAAGGCTGTCCGTCAGCTGAGGTCTGATTTCCGAGGAAAACTGTGGTCTCGGACAGGCTCCAGCCAGGGAGGAGAAGGCTTTGGAGGATTAATCAGCCACTCTGTTAGTGGGTCATGATGTTACTCCCTGGACACACCAGTGTTCCCAGTAATGCCCTGCCCCAACCCACGGGCAGCCACTGGACACCTCGTGGCAATAAGCTCCCAGGTTTTGAGGGACCCCATGTTAGGGTAGAGTCTTCCATCTGACTTTCATTCCCGATTTTGTAAACAGGCACCAACAATACTCCAGCAATTCGTTATGCAACCTCCCGACAGTTTCAACGTACACTTCATTAAACAATGGTAGATGGAGACTCAGAACCCAGTAAAAGACCCCTTAGCTCCAGCCTTTGGACCGCACCCTGAGATTCTGGCCTGCCTTCAATCCCTCACCTGGCCCGGGGAGACACAGCCCCCAAAGGTGCACCGGCTTTTCCCAGCCACCGGCCAGCCCTCTCGTCCCCCATTCACTGTGCTTGATGTTCCTGCTGAAATATCTATAAGGGGCCGCACTTCAAGTAAAAAGATAAAATAAAGCCCAGTCTCTAGAAGGCAGGTATTATACCTCGACCCTGACTCTCCTTTTTCTCTTTTCTTTTCTTTCAGGGAGAGCGCGCACACAGCCCCCCACTACCACAAATTATGCAGTTGGGTTTCCCACATTTGGGGGAATCGCAGGGGTCAGCACATCTGGAGTGTAATGGGTAAGCCTCGCCCTGGGAAAAACCATCTTCGTGATCATGGCATCTCCCCTGCCAGGTAAGTATGACCCTGATTCTTCTAACAGGTGTGGGTAACACCAACCTAGGGTCTTCTGTGCAGAGCCTGGGCTGCACACGTCTCTGGGCAGGGGTGACGCTCATCTGTTTCCTGCCTGGACAGAGTCCTCAGAAACAGGGACCCACTCGCGCCCCAGTGACACCGAGCTGCTGAGCATGCCAGCCCGCTGGGCCACCAATGGGACACAGCACTGTAGGTGGAGAAAGGTCCTTTCTATGTTGGGCCAGAGACAGAAAGTCTGAGCAAGAAGTGATGCTGCTGAGCAGTGCAGGGCTGGTGACGTGAGGGTGGTCCCGACCCAGAGGTCGGTACCTGGAGGCCCCTAAGCATCGAAAGGCCTCTCTGAGACTTTGTCTGAAGTTCCTCCACATAGGATTTCAAACTACATGGCCTGGGGTTGCTGGGGCCTAAATAAATGCACCTCATCACAAGAGACCGACCGCTGGCCTGTCTTGTGGATTACTGTTTGTTATGACCTGATCATCTATTTACAGTTTATTTTTAAAAGACACCACTTCACAGGGATTTCGTCAAAGTAGCACATTCTTATTAATAATGTCAGAGAAAAAAATTTTTTTTTTGGTGTTTGTTGAAAAGCAAATGTGCAAACAGAACAGCAGCCAGCCTCTGCCCAGTGCACTGGCCTTTGCTTTGGGCACGCTGAAGTAGGTACACAGGAAGGGTAAGGGACAGCCCAGCATGAGGACACCAAAGATGTGCAGACGCCTGAGCAAACCGCATAGATTCCGCCTGAGAAGCGAAGTGCACAGGCTAAACGGCAGAACTCAGAGCCCAGAGTCCTTCACACGTGGTGGGATTCACCAGCCTCCTGCCACGACCAGTATGGACCACCAGCCAGGGGGGCTGCAGGCGGGAACTGTCCTCATTAGCGGGGAGCGGGGCGGGGCCTGAGGCAGATGGGCGGGGCCGGAGGCGGAGGGGCGTCTCCGAACAGGCCACCCTTTGTCAGCTGCCCACACCCGCCCGCACCCCGGCTTTACCTGGGTTCAGGATGGGCTGGACGATGTCCCCGTTCCTCCACTTGGTCTCCATGCGCTCCAGCTTCTGGGCCTCGTACCGCTTGCGGCCCTCCTCTTCCTGCTCCTGCCGGGAGTACTGCGGAAACAGACCGGGTCCGCGGTGGCGCGGGGTCGGCGGTGGCGCGGACTCGGCCGCCCCTCACCCCCACTGGCCCTCGGCTCTCCTTTTTATAAAGGGAACTATCCTTTTGATGATAATATTATTCAATGTGAATGGAAAAACAGAGAGGACATGAAAATCTCAGGTAGCCCCCCACCCCCACCCGAGATAACCTAGGTCACGTGTTTGCTTTATATTCTTCGCGGAATTATTTTTATGCCCATGTGAATATAAAACCATGCTGTTTGGGAAGTTTAAAAGTACAAATAAAAAACTTCTTCCTCTTGCTGTATCAACGTAACATGATCTATGAAACAGATGCGTTATACAGGGGTATTTAGCGTGTTCCAGTTTTTCACCATGAGAACAGTATCTGGCCAAGGATCTCAGCCCCCTGTCCTCCTCTCACAGCTGCCCTTGTTCTCTCCTAGGATTTGTTCCTGTCACAGAACCACCGATCGAGGCC
>PVJL010007706.1:0-74676 GCA_004026885.1 Lyroderma lyra | reverse complement strand
GGATGAGTGGGTTAGGGAGGGGAGAAAGGGGAGGGGGTGGGAGAGGAGGGAGGGGGAGCTTAATATAAGGTAATGGAAAGAGAAGTCACATTAGGTGGTGAACTTATTATACATCAAGTTGACAATGCACTGTAGAGTTGTATGCCTGAAACCTATGTAATCCTTGCTAACACATGTCACCCCAATAAGTCTAACAATAAAAATGAATAAAAAAAATGAATGCTGCAAGAAATCTTTGTGACAATGGAAGTAGAAGAGAAACAATTCACATTTGTGTAGTACATCAGAATTTCCAAAGAATTTTCAGTATATTTCCACCTTTAAGTGCTACAACATCCTGTATTATTAATCCCAATTTTAAAATGAAGTGAATGAGATTCTGAGGAATTAAAAACGCACTTCTTCCCACATTGCATGCATACTAGTTGTGTGGAATGCAAATTCTAATGCTCTGTTTTCAAAGTTTATATTAACTTCTTTGGATGATGGGGACCTGGCTGTGACATCTGTCTACTTCTGCAGGCTGCTGTTGACTTAGCTAATCAAGTTGGTTAGGTGGAGAAAGACTTCCACCCACAGGAACCCTGTGCACATTGAGGAGAGAGGAATCAGTGTACCTGTTTCTGCCAGGATGTTCATGGTATAAAAAGTTTTCCCGGAGGTGAACTGGTTGTGACAGGGCCAAGGACTTCTTCCATGAGCTGAAGCTTTTCATGAAAACTTGGTTAGACAATGGTTAGAGGGACCAAAATAAATATGGGGGGAAGTGGAGGAGAGATCCAGGCTCTAAAGATTAATGGTAATTTAGCATAGAACTAGCCTTCTAAATCAGGACCACATCTCTTATGTATGTATGTATGTATGTATGTATGTACTTACTTAGACTCATTGTATGCAAATTAGAAAATTATAAAGCAATCAATGGGACATGTTTCTTCCCCTTTGGTTTTAGTAATTTACAGTATGGAATGTGCATAGACATCCTGGGGTTGCTGGAAACTAAATAACAGTGTGTGTGTGTGTGTGTGTGTGTGTGTGTGTGTGTGTGAAAAAGAGAGAGAGAGAGAGAGAGAAAGAGAAAAAAAGCTTGCTGTACTTTTGTGGGCCTTTTCAGTCTCTGGTACGTGACTAGACAGCAATGAACATCAGTAGCTGTGTCCTCAGATCAGAAGGATAATTATAGAGAATGGATCAAACAAAGGTACAAAGGCAAATGGCATGCCTGAGAGTGTTAGGAGGAAGTGGGGCTGTGGGGCTGTGGTAGACAAGTCTAAGTAAAGGAAGATAAAATAAGAAAGTGAAAAGGTATTGTGTCTGCTAACAGTATATTCCACTCGCTATTCTCTACCAAAGAGTCTCTGCCACAGTATCCTGAAAGATTTCATCCAATTTAAGCCTTAGGACAAGGGATGGGAAACAAAACTGTCTTGCAGTTTAGATTTAACTTCAAGGTGTTCAATTTTTGCAAACTCAAGTCACATCCTAGTGCTTACACGTATAGATGAAACTAGGCTTCATATTATATGCATTTATCTGAGACTGTGTTTCTCTTCCTCTCATGCTCTGATGAAGTGATATTAACTTTCTTTGCATTATTACAAGGGAAAACATCCCCCAACTCTCTTTTAAAGATCATTGATAGAGAATTATATTAGCTTTAGATACAAGCGATTAGGGAGATATTTACTGGCTCACTTTGTTTTTATTTGAACATATACATATCATTTCAACAGTTCCAACTCCTTTGGTTCCTCCTCTATGAAGCTAAGGTTTTTATTTTAAATCAGAATTCCTTCAACTCTGACTCAATATTTTTTTTTTCTTATAGTTTAAATATGCTTGGTCTTATTTATTGTCTTTTATTCATTACTCACGTATTATATACCACTTTTTATTTCCTAAAACATAGTTAATATACTAATTTTTTATCTTGAATCTTGTAATCCCAATAACTGAAGTCTTTATGAATCTAGTTTTTCTGTCTAGTAATTCTGTCAGAATATCTTATTTCCTTTAGCATTTTGGTCATTTTTGATTGTTAACTTATGTTCCTTAGAACTTTATCTGTGTGAATTCTCTGAGGTCTGGATTGAAATTTCATTTTTCCAGAGAAAATTCCATTTGCTTTTACTAGGTATATAAGGGTACTGCATAATAATTATTTAAAACTCATTTTGGATTAGACTGGGCTTTCCTCCCACCTCCTACATAGGTATAAATTTGGGCTGCAAATCCACAAGAAGTCTACTTTGTGGTTATTCATTCTCAAGAAAGAATTTTTTTTTCTAATGTAAAGCTTGTGGAATCACTGGCCCTTTCCCACTTTATGTGTGAGCCTCTCTACCAGGGACAGTCATTGGCACAATATCCTAAAAGATTTCATCCGAGTAGAATCTCCATTTTGGAGAGTTCCAAAGATCACTATCCTGTCTACTAAACTGTCCCCATTCCCTTGATCATCAAAATGGAAGCTCATGAGGGTTGGCAGATGGTTTAGGGATAAAAGAGCTTAATTGCTTCCATTTGTCTATGTGTCTGTCAATATGTCTCTCATTCTGATTAGGTATGTTTATAAATTTGTTGAAGAGAAAGTATATTTTTTACACAAAACTTAATAATTAAAAATTTCCCACAATTTAAACACATCAAAATTATAAACACCTCTTTTCTAGAACAGCATCATAATTAAAAGTCAAAAATGTACTTCAGGAAAATAATAAATCACAGATTGAATAGATTCAGTTTAAGAAAATACAAGGCAGGTTGGAGGGTAAGATGGGTTACTTAAAGAAGGGGTTGTTTTTTTTTTACTATAAACATTAGTCTAAGTTTTTATTATAAGAATTACTTTATCACTTTAAACCACCTTTTAAAATATAATAGTATAATAATCGAATCCACTTCTTTGCAGTCTCACTTTTACTTTTTTTTCTATTCAGAAGTCTTTTCTTTTTTAACTCAACAATGTATTTCACAAGGCACTCTCAGAGACTGTTGGTGGAGGTACAACATGACACAACCAGGCCAGAGAGAAGTGTGGGAATATTTATAAAATAACAAATGATGCATTTACCCTTTGATCCATCAATATCATTTCTAGAGGTCCTACAGATTTACCTGTACACCTATATAATGATATATTTATGAGGTTGTTCATTGAAGCATTGTTTGTAAAAGCAAAAGACTAGAAGCATTCCAAATATCACCAATGTAAAAATAGTTAAGCCAAGTATGGCACATCTATTCAATGGAAAACTATGCAGCTTTTATATAAAAATTGAGAAAGTTTTCTGTACTAATAATACAATATTTTAAGATATATTAAGTGAATAAAGCAAATTACAAAAGAATATATTATATTCTCCTTATAGTACAATAAAGGAGGAAATTACTAATATATTTTACTTGTTGTATGTATTTATTTATTTATTTAACAAATATTACCTAACACTTTGTGTTACAATTTTTTTAATTTTTAGACTTATTGGGGTGACATTGGTTAACAAGGATTACATAGATTCCAGGTGTACAATTCTATAATGCATCATCTATGTATTACATTATATGCTCACCACCCCATGTCAGTTCTCTTTCCATCACCATATATTTTGACTCCCCCTCCCGCCCTCTCCCTCCTCCTTCCCACTTGCCTTCAGGTAACCACTAAACTATTGGTGTCCATGAGTTTTTTGTTTGTTTGTTTTGTTTTTAACACTTCATTTGTTAGGAACTCTTCTATTTAGAGATGCTCCTTGACTTGTGATGGAGTTATGTCCCAATAAATGCATTATAAATTGGAGATATTGTAAGTTGAAAATGCATTTAATACTACACTGTAGAGTACAGTTGTTAATCCTCGTGACCGTGTGTCTGAGTGGGAGTGGCAGCTCACTGCCACTGTCCAGCTTCATGAGACAGTGTTATACAGCCTGTCACTAGCCTGGGAAAAGATCCCATTTCAAAATTCAAACTATGGTTTCTACTAAACGTGTTTCACTTTCACACCATCATAAAGTTATCACTACGTCACAATCATAAAGTCAAAACATCGTAAATTAAATCATTGTATGTTGGGGATTGTCTGTATTTTTATGAATATCAATACAAATCATTATTATCCCCACTTTTGCAGATGAAGAAATTAAAACATAGGGAGACTAAGTAACATGTCCAAGGTCATGGAGCTAAGAAGCAGAAGGATACACAAGAAACTAATAAAAATGATAACTAGAAGAGGCAGGTTGGGGCACAGTGGGAGTAGATGGGGCAGGCAAGGATAGGAGCAAAAGTCTCAATGTGTCCCCTGTTTATGTGTGTGTGTGTGTGTGTGTGTGTGTGTGTGTGTGTGTGTATTTGTAAATATATTTATTAAATATATAAATATACATTATACATTAAATACATAAATATATATTTAACATATATATTAAACTGTGTGGATGAATTCTATATTCAAATAAAATATACATATTTTGAAAAGTATCTAGCATTATTAGTGGTTTTCAGTGGAAGATGTTTGCTATATTGCTTGAAGAGGAAGTTGAAAAGGTATTGGTATATCCTGTTTATTCAAGCCTTTCTGTCATTGACAAAAAATCTGTTTGTTCAAATAAAATACTCTTTCTGTTACTGTTTTAAATTAGAAAATGATGACTGATTTGGTGTCTGGGAGATGATTTAAATGCTGAAGCAAGAAGGAATTTACTTTTTTTTTGTTGTTGTTGTTTGTTTTTTTGTATGTGGATAGTTCCCTGGCTGGGAATTGAACCTAAGCCACAGCGCTGACAGCACCAGTGATGAAGCCTTAAGCCACTACACCACCAGGGAACTCCTATTTTGCTTTTTAAGAAACTTTTTTTTTGGAGGGGTTAGAGTAGACAGGTGATCTGATAATTTAACCACAAAATTTAAGGTTTTCTGGAATAGTGCTTAAAATTATATTTTTCTTACAGTCACACATGGGATTCATAGTAAAAATTGGTTTCCTGATATCCTTTATTCCTTTATCCTGCTTTATTTTAGTTCATGGCATTCATCGATAATTGCCATTTGTATGATTTTTGTCATGTTTATTTGATCACAGTTTGTCTCTATTAATGAATTAATGAATAAAATGCTTTATGAGAGCAACCTCATCTGGCTTCCTGATATTATAGCCAAGTATACTTAGAAACAGTGGCCCTTTTTCAATAAATATTTCTTGATGTTATTAATAGAAAAAGTCTCCATTTAATCTCTCGTTTTATACATATATATATATTCAAAGTGAGCAGATTTTTGCATCATTTTCTGTTTTCCCTTATTTGTTCTTATCCAAATAGCAACTAATCTTGGAATCCTGTGTATTCATTTTTGTAGTATTATGGAGTTAGTTTCTTTAAAACATTGCATTTCAAGGAGTGTTACAAAGAGAAACCAGCAACATCTAAATAAAATCTAATGCAAAACACACCTAGAATTTTAAGAATAAAAGAAGCTATGTGGTTATCTTACGTTTGCTTAATATTTTCTGCTGTGGTTCTTAATTGATTACTTATTTTCATAGACATTAACGTAGGAAATGTATTTATTAATACCATTCTACAAAATCTGTTTTACGATTTAACTTGATCTTTCTAAACTCATAGAAAAATCAACAAATCATCATTTGTTTTTATACTTCTATATAATCATAAATAGGGGCAGAGGGTGTAGGTCAGAATTTTTTGTGTTTAATTGCAATATAATCCATTAGTAAAGACATTTCAAGAATAAAAACAACAGTGGTCACCATTATCATCCTTGAGGTAGCCATTATTTTCTCTGTTTTATAGAATTAAAAAGCCTGGAGATCAGAGAGGTTGGGTAAATTGTCCAAGGTTACACTAATCATCAACTAAGCTTGTATTCAAACCCAGTTTTATGTGACTTCAAGATCCATGCTCTTAATTACAACTAGACTACTTCCTTGTTACTATTTAACTCTTCCATTTAACCCTATTTACTTATTGTTTGTATCTTATTTTTTTAAGTTACTCAAAATTATTTTATGAAGTAGATTACACATAATAAATATATACATACACATATGAATACCTCCCAAACTTCTATATCGTATTGCATACTAATTGATTAGTAATATTAATTAATAATTGAAATAATAAAGTACACAACATTCATAATAGTATTGTTGAAATTTAACAGAGAAAGCATTTTCACAATAAATTGTGCCATATCGATGACCTCATAAAAATGTTTTTTCTGTTTTTCAAATGCTAGGGTTTTGTTTTCTTTTATCCATCTTTAATTTTTTAATTGAGGGTGTAAACAGTGGGCAAATGCACTTAAATTTCCCCAGTGATAAAACTTCTTTCCATTATTTAAAAATTATCCCAGTATGCTTTTTCAGAACAAGAATATTGTGTGCTTCCTCAGTTAACAAAAATCTTTTGATTATTTCTAGTCTGTCCTGCTAAAGCTCAAATGACATTTAAAACTTCAAATGGCACGAAACCAGTCAGCAATGAAGCTCTTTGAAAATGTTTCATTTTGAACTAATGAATAAAATGCTTACTTTTGAAGCAGAAAGAATAAAGTTAAAATGTCATTCTTGTTTTTGAGAAAACAAACACCGGCTTGAAGATTTCTTATATTTAAACAGAGTTGAGAGTTTCAGTGGAGGAAACAAATTAGCCTTTTCAAATTTCAGGAGATGCTATGGGGACTTTCTTTTGACAAAAGTAAGAGGAAAAAAATAAACCTTGTAAGGACTAGAAAGCCATGTGCAGAAAAATGTTTTTGCTTGCTTTCAGATGCTTAATACATTAATGCTTGATTCACCTCTGCTTACTACATAAGTAGGAGAATGTATAGTCTTTCTTCGTCAAATCCCCCCAGCAAAAACAAATTTTTGTGCCAGAAAGCATGAGAAAAAGGTAATGATTAAGGAGGCATTGTGTTGTGGTAGAAAACATTAGATTAGGAGAATAAAGGTTTGCATTTTACTACCAGCTCTGTTCCTAACTGGTTCTATAACTTGCAGTGATTAACCTCTTGGAGCTCCTTACCTATAAAATGGGTCTTTTGTAGATATCACCAAATGATTGTGGACTCAGTGCAAATAAGTGAACTACATGTGCAAAAAAAAGAGTTCAGTATCAATATAAGAGAGAAGTCTTCCTTACGTAGGTCGTAAGAATGTTCATACATTTTAGGGAAGTTTACAACTTGTTCTTTTCTATGCAAGTTTAAAGCTTTTTGAATGACAGGTATTAAACTTCTGTCTTTATCACTGTCTCACCAGATGACCTTGGGCTAGTTAGCAGATATTTCCTCTTTGTAGTTTTTACATCTTCAGAATTTCAGTTTTTTTTTTTTTTCATGTTCTGGGAACAATTTAATAAATGACCACAGCTACACAACCCATTTTTGGAAACTTTAAGTTACTGATTTGGTCAAGACAGTCAGAGTGAGCAATTGGTTTGAAATAATATAGTCAATTGGGTTTGTTGCGGAGAGGGAGAAGGAGATTTTGAGTTGTTCATAAACTTAACTGACCAAATATTGAAACAAATGGTACTTTAATGTCACCAAAAGAGGTGAAGACTATGAGTTAATGTATTTCCAAGGACTTAGGTGAACTAAAGAACTAGCTTGCTGACATAGAGAGTGTTCTCCCTATACTTTGTCACAGAAATATGCCCATTAATATGATTTCCCTATTCTCCTCTTCCTGTTGGACTTACTTTCCTCTTCCTCCTCCTCCTACATCATCATCGTCATCATCATCATCATCATCATCATCATCATCATCATCATCTAGTGAATTCTCACTCAATTTTAATGTAGTGTCTTCATTCCTTTTAAGCACAGGAAGTATAACAGCTGACTCCCCTCCTTCTTTAAACCTAAAAATAAGATGTTATTTTAATCATCTAAACCAGAATAAACCACAGACCGAATAAGTCTTGGCTTTTTTAGTGGAAGTAAATTTAATGGAAGAATTGAATATTTTATATACCCAGAGAAATTTGTTATATTTTATGAGACTTTGTAATAAATTTATTTTGTATATATGACTTTGTTGCTTCCATTTAGAAGATATCTGTTGAGTCAGACCTGAAATTGTCCTAATAAGACCATGAATGATTCTTTCTCTTTCTTATACCAGTAACATATAGATAATCATCAATGACGATTCTAAAATCCTACAGTATTTTTTTGAGCCATTCATTTTTAGAGCTAGTTCCTAATAAATGACTGATGTTAAGATACATTTAATTTGTACACTTCTAACCTATAAATTCCAAAACACATACATTATTAACAGACAAGTTACTGTGAATATGATTATCATAAAATGACAAAGGGGTTTTTCCCAAATTTGTGTAAATATCAAAACTATTTTTCAAAGTTTTTAAGTGAAGAGATAAAAGTGGGAAGTGTTCATTTCATGTGAAAAAGAAGCCTCCTGAAAATACATTTCACTGGAAATACAAAAGATTAAAAAATTTATCCTAAGATTTTTTCATTTATTATCCTAAGCATAGCACTGGAATCCCAGTGACATGAACACATATTCTCATTAGCCAGAGGCTCCCGTGATTCGGGCACTCTGAGTAACTTACAAGCAGGTAGAAAAAGAGAAATCTGGACAATTTTTAATCCAATGGACACTATAAATCCCTCTTGTGTAGCACAAAGTTTTGTTTATTCGCCTCCTTTCTTTATGTATTTTAATAAAGTGAATAGAACAGTATGTCTCTTTCTGTAATATCGACACACACACACACACACACACACACACACACACACTCACACACAATGTTGCTCTGGGAAAGACTGCAGTTTTCATGTAAAATAACTCCATGTTTTACCTTGTTGTCAGGGCTCCAAAATGCCAATCTTGTCAGGCGGTGTCACAACTTATGCGTGACTGACTGGTTACAGAGCCTGCTGATCTATATGGAGAGGTGAGAATTTGTCACTGTGCATAAGCAGAAAGATCAGTCAAATACAGTGATAGATCTGTTCTTTGCCTGGATTCGTCTGCTGCTATATTAGGGGAGCCCAGCAGCTGCCAAATCTAATTGTGAGCCTGGTTTTGTGGTTGAGAAAACAGAAAAAGAAGAAATGATGTCCTGACATAGCCACTTTGGGGTACATTAACTGCTGAGTAAAAATATTATTGTAATCATTACATCAAAATATTTTCTGGCTCCATATCCACCCCAGGGAGTGCAGCAGCTACTTCAGTGTCTATTCTCAGGCACCACAGAGAGTGTTCGCATATTGTGGCTTTGGGGTTTAAGTTAGCATCTGGGTGTAAGTGGGCAGACAGGGTCACACAGAACTCAATCTGACTTTTTCAGGCCTGCTAATTAGAATTAGCATTTGTAATTAAAAATTAAGCCATTACTCTAGTGCCAGGAGCAAAACATGGTCAAATGACCCTTAAATGAGCTGCCATAGTGTTGTATAAAAATATTACAGATTTTGTAAAACTCATTAGTGATGTTAAAGACAATGTGCTCATTAGATTGGAGTGTATAAAATGAACACAGTAGCTTATCTGCTTTTGTATTCACTCACTCAGCTGTGCTCATTACTATTCATGTGGATTAAAGAGAGAAAAAAGAAATAAGATCAAAGAAATAATATCAAGCCATTATCAATCATATTTAACTGGTGCCCTTTGACAATAACCTCCAAATCTGAGAGAAACTTCTTTCTCAGAATGCTCTTCACTCCCTGAGAGAGTGCTAAAAGGCATTTTGTTTATACTTTATCCCTTTAGAACCTGGGTATTTAAACAATAGAAAGAAAACAGCAAACACAGGAAAGGGCTAATTAAGAAACAGAAAGAGAAACTTAATAAAAAAGTTACATTTAGACTCAGTCTGTTCGAGAATACCCAATGGAGAAATGAATAATTTTGTCAACAGATCAGATATCTGGCTGCCACAGTGGCCATCCACTATTTGGATGGATTATTGTTTTCTCGACACGCCTGAATCACTGAGGCAATGGTAAAGTGCCCATTTTTTTAATGGGCCCCCTACCAAAGTCATTGGGCAATTTTTTTCCCAGAATGTCATCAATTTTTAATTTTTGGTAAGAGAACAAAAACAATATTATTAAAAGTCTGAAATTTCGGAAGAAATGCATACATTGAAAAAGAACTAAAAACATTTCTCCAGGTTCCCTGTAATTAAAGAATCATAACCACCGAAGCTCATGGATATAGCAACAAAGCCAAACTGGAGCGAGCTGGCGCCATTATCTCCATGGACTGACATCCAACCCTGCAATCAATTTAAATAAGCTTGACAGGGCCATCCAGATTAAATGAATTTTTGAATAGTTGGGGGACAGGTTAAAAAAATAATAGTAAGCATTAGAGCTTGTTAACTCTTGGAGAACTTCATTGTAATTAAAAACAAAGATGTTGAACTGCTTTCCCGCTTACTGCCATTGGCATTACCCTAGGTAGGATGTTGCTGTCCCTGCCACTATTAGTAATCTTTCAGGACATTTTACAGAACATTTCAAAAATGCAGATCTCATCATCTTCCCGGGGTGGGAGTAGCTGAATGAGGCCTCCTGTGGAACTATAAAGGAAAGTCCTGCAAAATGTCACATAATCTGAGGTAAGGCAAGGAACAACATTTTGACACTGGCTGGACCCTATCAGAGGAAAGCATCTATTATTTTGCCTCATGAGGAAACTGCATTTGGGAGATAATTCTATATAATGGGTCAGAGAGTCTTTGAACAATGTTTGAGCACAGCAGAGGTAGCAACCTCAAATGACCAGGCAGTGTGATGCATGAAGCACATGCAGTGAGCGCAGGGATGGGAGTGCGTGCCCATTCAAGGAAGGCGGCCACTGCCTGGTCCCAGTTGTTGCCCTGTGGGAAAAGAGGCCCGGAGCTCCTGACATGTTTTTGCAGAGAACTGGAAATCTATATGTTTGTGACTGTTCTGCTTCTGAAATAAGGGTGCTTATCAAAAAGAGCCCAAACCATAAACTAACCAAATAATAATAATAATAATAATAATAATAATAATAATGATGATGATGATGGTGGGAGTCACCACATCAGCTGTCATTTGTAGTTTATGGAGTGTGTCATCACGTTATCCATGTTTATTGAGAGTCTCCTGAGTCGAAGTTCAATACTGATGCTCTGAAAAAACACTGTATATGTTGAGGACGAGGATTTTTACTTTTAACAACTATGATGTGTATCCGGGGAGCTGGACCAAGTAAAGAAAGCAGCTCTTCAAGTACACTGTAAAAATACAGTATAGCATTGTACTTTTTCTTCTCATTGGTAAAATAAGAGTGAATTGTACTTTTTGAGGAATAAAGACTGGGAGGAATGAATGAGACAGAAGGGAGAAAATAAAAACTAAGCTTAGAGTGGTGTTTTGAGAGTGAGTATTAGACCTAATCACTGAGCAAAAGGAAAAATGGGGGGTAGGATGGAGAATCTTATATTTTGACTGATTTTCACAGACATACATTTCTAGGTAATGTGACTGCTATTGAAACAGGATTGCATTTACATTAGGTCATTTCTTGTGTGTGTAGAATAGCATAAGAAAAGACTATAGAAATATTCAGGTTTTCATGCTTAGGAAATAATATTGACTATAGAGGTCATGAGTAGCTGATCAAGGATAGGTAAACTTGAAAGCAAATTTCTGATTACAAACAATTCACAGTATTACACGTTTTTTAAATGTTTATTCATAGTGACAGTGTGTCAGCTTAGATGAAAAGATACACTGCAGGTTTTTCATCGGATTCAAACATCACAGAGCATTAATTCCGATAAAAAAATTTAAAATGTGACTTTAAATGGCAATAATTTTGATACTTAATATCAAGACTAGGAATTCATCATTTCCTCCATATAAACTGCACCTCATCTGCAAAAAGACTTATTATCAGTCTTTACAAAATAAATTTTCATGCAAAACTTAGCATGTTTACTCTCAAATTTTAGTGAAGAAGGGTAGAGGGAGAAAAGCTATTCTGAGTTGATATACATTTACTTTTCTTTTAAAAGAAGATATCATAAAAAATGTAAGTTTTATTTTTCTCTTGTATATTAAAGGAGGCAAACAACAATAAAGCTTGATTGTCATCCTATTTAAAGAAGGTAATTATGCAGTGGTTTTATATATCTCTCTCCACACACACACACACACACATACACACACGCGCGCGCATATCTGAAGTTAAGATGTCTGAATCTAAGTTGTCTGAGCCTTTTAACTGATCTAATAAATTATTGTATTCTATGGGGAATAAAGTTCCATAAAACCACAAGCTTGGTGTTTTTGAAATGGGAACACCATTCCCTCAGGGAGGGAAATTCAGCTCCGCAGTATGTCCAGATCTTCACTGTATACTTGGATGTAATATGTAGACCCCCCCTCCCCCAGGGGCTTTGTGGGACACGGTTGATTTGGATATGCATGCTATCCTAGGCTGAATGTGGAGACTTGCACCTGTTGGAAGTAGCTTTGGGGTTATGGCTGCATCTTAAAAAGCAGAAAGCTTAAAACTACCATTTTATCTTGATCAGTCATTGTCATGTTGGTACAATATCAATGACACCCCAGAGTTTAGGGTGTCAGTTTACATCTTTAACAAGGACAATTCTGCTTTATGGTAAACTGCCTCCCTAACAAAGTATCCTCATGTATTGGCTGGGGGGGGGTGCTCTTCGTGAGATAAATAGTGTTATTAGGGGAGCATTATTATCATGTTGCAGAAGAAATTAGAGAAATGCTGAAATTAACAATATATTGGTCTGGTACCTTATGAAAGTACCAAAAAGGAAAAATGAAGGATTATAATAAATTGATTTCTGGGGTAAGAGTCACATTTAGTAAATGGGAATGATAAGAAAGAAGATGCCATTTAAAAAATGTCTCAAGTATTCATTGGAAAATAAATAATTAGCCTGCATTAAAAGCAAAGTCACCTTGAGCCAGGGTAGCATGGCTGATGTCCTTAATTTCTACCTACAGGAGGAGTGAGATAAAGGAAAATGACTGATTTTTAAATCACAAGACATTTGTGTCTGTCCGATTTGTAAATGAGTACCCTGTGATTGCTGGCATAAATGGCAAGGTTTGACAATTTCTCCTCTGCTTGGTCCAAAGTCTCCGAATCTACATGACAAGAAAGATCAAATATCCTCTCCAGGTGGCCACATGGCCAATTGTACTTGCAGAAAGCTATGAGAAGTTTTCACAGCAGCATCTGCAACTGGGTTGGTGTCACTTTTAAAGATTTGGGATTCACTTTAATTGATGAGGCTTTATTTGGCTTGACATTCAGGATACATTGAGTATGATGGCTTTGGTTTTGCTTATCCTAAAGAAAAGATGGAAAATTTCCATCCACTCCTAAAAGAAGTGAATAGAATCATGTTTTCTTCTGAACCACAGACATAGGAGTATAATAGAGAAGAACATTTTACTTCTATTTGGAAATATTTTTGTCTGTGTGTACAACCTTTAATCATACTTAGGCTAGAATTTGAATTTATCTCAGAGATTTGCAGAAACAGAAAAGGCAGTTCAGTTTTCAGGAGAGACATGGAGTGCTCCTATGTTTGGGGTGAGGGACAGATTGTTTACACTATAGAACATTTGGCCTGGGCATACCTTTAGTATGATAAACTTCCATTTGATACAGGTCTGGAATATTACTCAAATAATATACCAGTTTAATTATAAGTCTTTATATTTAAGAAATGGGAATTAGTTTTAATTTCCCTAGGGATTATGCTCTTTTATATACTTACTATACAATAATAAAACTTTACAGTATCCAACATTTTTTGAGTGCATACTATGTATTCAGTACTTTTCAAAACACTTTTTTATACTTTGTATTTACTTTTTAAAATGCATATCCTATATTAATTCTCACAACTAGTCATTAAGGCAAGTACTATCGTGTCCATTTTAAAGATAAGAGGTTGAAGAAGGAAAACCTCAACTTTCAAAGATTTAAACATTGGAGAAATTTACAGTGATTCTATAAGGAGAAGAGACTGACAAGAGAAAAATTCTGAGGAGTCCTAAATTAAATTTTAGCAGGCTAGAGGGTGGGAGAAAGAGGTGAGAGGTTAATTAGTTAACAGAGCTACTTGTCAAAATCAACATAAGACTGCTTACATTTCTGAATGCATGTTAAAACTTTGAGTCAACTTCCAGGCAGCTATTTAAGAAAAAAATAGCAAACCACCAGATGCCACTGCATGAACTTTCTGGAAGGCTGGCTGCCACCACTCCAGAAATAAGAACTACTTCTTCCTTATGGACTGTGCACCTATCCTAGCACTGCCCTCACTTCACCTTTTCCTGCCCCTTTTATCTGTAGTCAATGTAAATTCTTAAAAAAAAAACAACTTACATTGTTCTTCCTCAAACTCTCTCTTTAAAAGAGCCCCGTCGACTTTATGTGCTCTTCACCCAGCACTGCTGGTGGTTTCGACTGCATGCCCTAGGACCCCATCTTTTTTCTGGCTTGTATATGGCTCAATAAACCCTTTCTTTTAGGACAACTTTTGGCCTTGAAGTTTTTGTTTACAGCTATGGAGAGGTGGTTTTGTTTTTTTATGGTTAAATAGTTAAATATAATTTTAGTTTTATATTTTTTCTAGCTTTGCATTAACTATTCTTAGCTTATTGATTTCTTATTTATCTTCTTTATTCTTCTGTTCAATCCTCTTGCCACTGTAAACTATTCTTCTTTCCTTTCTTTCTCAATTTTCCAATTAGAAATCAACCTTCAGAAGTACTTACATTTCAATATTTCTTCCCTTTATGAAGAAAAAGGTATTATGGACTAAAAGCTCATGCTTCCAAATTCTTTAACAGTATAAAGAATTTTTCGTAAGTACAAGATATTTGCAAAAATACTTCTTCAATTCGTTAACCGTCTTCATGGATAGAAAACATGGCACATTCCTTTGAAAAAGTGGTCAAATAAAAAGAGCTCAGTCAACACTGATGAAAGAAGTGGCATGATGTTGAATCCCACTGGTCTGAAATGCTAGCCTCACCACTCACTAAGTAGGTAACCTTGAGAATGTTATTTAACCCTCTTAGTTTCATTTCCTCTTAAAAAAACATGGCAGTAATAACTATCTACTTCATCAAATTGTTGTGAGAATGAAATGAGATAGCAAATGTAAATCACTTAGCACAGTAGCTGGACTAGAGTAGGCATGTAAGAAATGATATTACTGTTCTCACTAGTGCAACAAAACCTAAATCAATGCATAAAACATAGACATAGAACTAGCATCTAATAGCTCTTCAATAAATGCTAGCGCAGTATTACCAATGAAGAATAAATTCAGTAATATTACAAAAGAAAAATATGTTACATCCAGAAAAAAATAATTTTCAGTTTGTCCCTAAATAATATTGAAAATTCAATTATACCCACAGTTAGAGTGTAAAACTACTTTAGGTCCATCAACAGTCTGTACCGTCCATCCTCTCACTTGTTTACAGTGGAAAGGGAAATAGACCCTGGCCTGGCACGCTAAATCCTGGATTGAAACATCTAGGGCTCCTGCTGCCTTTCCCACCATCAGACACATGTCTGTGGGAGCAGAGATTAGGAGACACTTGAGACATTGATGCCTGCGGCTTGCATTACTAACCATAACAAACATTTTTCTTTTTCAGTAAAGCAAGTATGAAGGGAGCAGCTGCATGAAGAGAATAGTATTTTCACAGTTATGTCTAGTAATAACTGCACTTTAAAAGTGCTTTCCACACGTAGACTGTAAGAATTCCCCACTCCCTTTATGTAGATTACTGTTTTACACAAATAGGGTAATTTCTTGTTCACCTTCTTATTCAAGGTCTCTTCAGTCCTTCCGCCCACAGGAAAATGATCTCTTACTTTGTCACTGAAGTTTAGGAAAAAGGCAGTGACAGATTTGGAGTGTCTTTATAAAGCAGATAGATAGTTTAAAAATAAAGTATAGCAAACTATATTTATGGTCATCTGTTGATAGTCTGTATAGATCTTAGTTTTGGAAGAGTAGCTCTGAAACTCCATTTGGAAATCATGTGAAATTACATCATTACTCATAACACGGTGTTAACAGCCATCTATCTTCAAGTGCATGAAGTCAACTTGCTACCCTATAAACAGGCTGCTGGAGAGACATACACACTGAGAAATATTTTGGAAGAGTGAAAATATTCTTAGTCAAAGTCTGGCCTCGTTTGCAGTGACAAAATGGATTTAAAGGACACTTTCTAAACTTCTAGGAAATGAACATGATACTTTTGAAAGAGCTTTGGCCTATGTGTGAGTGGATTTGAACTCAGCCCTTGGGAATCTTAGAGAAAACATGAACTTCTGGGTCTATTCTCTATTCTGTAAAACCAAGGGGTTGAACTCTATGACACTGAATCTGTGAATTCTGAAATTATTCTTGCAATGATAAATGTGACTGTGCTTTTATTATATAGACAGAAAAATAAAAATTCCCTGCAATTTCTTATCACGCTAGTCCCTCTATCCCATACTTTCTTGCTTTATTTTCTCATGTGGAACTTACTATAATTACAAGTACTACAGATTATACTTGGGCTTGTTGTTGTTGTTGTTATTTTTGTCTTATCTCTCTTTCTGGAATGTAGGTTTCATTGGGGCAGGGATTTTGGGCTCTTTTGTTCATGGCTGTATTCTCAGATCTTGAAGCAGCGATTGACACATAATAGGTGCTCAGTAAATACTTACAGAATGAATTATTCTTATAACTGTTTATAATTTAGCATCCTGTTTTTCTGTAGTAAAGTACTATAATTAAAGATTCTCTTTGCATCTTAAAAATTGCTTGAGAATACATTTCTAACTAAAAGTTAAATAATAATCAACATTTTTTCACACTGAAAAATATAATGGTAATAATAGGTAATGAATGGTCAACTGCTCATGTTTATGGTTCCTAGATCCAAATCATGAGTTTTATGGCTAGCTTTAATTAATTAGGGTGTCTTTCCCAAATTGTCTTTTGTAAATAGTTGTAAATATGTCAACATGGAATTTAATCACTGGAATGGAATTGATCTTTAATCCCAAACTTCCATTTAATGAGGATTATGTTTATAAAATTCCCTGGAAGTCAACCATGCCAAACTTTGCTTGAGCATGTTAATGATAGAGCCCAAGATAGCTCTCTCAGACAATTATTTCTTACTATGAATGGAAATTTGCTTTCTAGTAGCTTTGACTCATCATCTCTTATTCTATCAGTATGTCACAGAAGGTCTCTCCTCTAACATTTAATGTTTATTGCCTTGTTTTTTTGTTTTCCTTTGGGGGAAAGATTGGTTATCATTATTTGTTGATATTGTTCATTGCCTTCTGTTTTTTGTGCATTAAAGCATACACTTTTGAAATGCATATTTGACTCCTTTTTCTTCTGATCATCATGAGTGTTCCACTTTGCCCTGTGTCTCATATATTATTGTATTCATCTATAATGAAAATGATTTTAATTACATAATTAAATAAAAACCCAGAAAAATGGCAGGAAGACCATCAATCACGGCTAATTCTTTATTTGTACATCTAAAAAAAATACATTCCCCAAATCTCTAGAAAAAAATTTTAATTTTTGGTAGATGACAGGAAATTTATATTAGATGTTTTACATATGTATCTCCAGGAGTTGGAAATGTCATGAGAAATTCTGAGAAACAAGTACTTGAAGAAAATGGAACCATGGAATTGTGGCAGTCTTGGTCTGCAAGAGAAGCCATCTGATGGAGGAGGTTCTCTGCAAAAGAAGCAATACCTCCATGCAAGAATCACCATCACTGATCGTCCAGTTGATTCTGGATAAGTCATTAGACTTTTTCTCATTGGTTGTCTAACTGTAAAATTAAATATAAGCCTTTGTTTTCTTAAGGGAAAAAGTGTGTGAGTTAACTAGAGTAACGAATCTCTGGCTGTAGTGTAGACTCATTTGGCGGTCTTTGTTAAATACCAGGCCCATCAGTTAGGGATTTTCATTCAGTAATCTATCTATCTATCTATCTATCTATCTATCTATATATATATATATATATTTTTTTTTTTTGCTTTTTGGTATGTGGGCGGCTCCCTGACTGGGAATTGAACCCAGGCCACAGCACTGACAGCGCCAAAGCCTCAAGCCACTACACCATCAGGGAACTCCCCACTAATCTATATTTTGAATAAATTCCCTGGTAACTCTGATGCATGCCAGGCACTGAACACAACTTGGATGAGTCTTTGAGAGCCCAATTTTGTTTTCTTATTGTGAAAACAAACTTGCATAAAGAAGCTGTAAATGGGGAACAAACTACCTTTTATTAAACTTAGAGTTTAATAAAATCACTTCTGATATACTCTAACTAGTTCTTTTGCAATATTTTCCCCTTTTACTTTTGAAAACTTAATGATCAACTACAGTATGTTTGCATTTCTTTTCTCAGTGTCATTTAGGCTGGGCTCTGTGTTGGAATTACCTGGGATACATTTAATAAGAGATTCTGATTTAGTTGCGGATCTCAGGAAGCAAAGGTGATTACAAGGTGGAGATGGAAAGCCAAAACAATAGAATTCTGTACTTACTATGGAAATTGAAAACAGGTATTCTAATTGATTCATCTTCCCATGGAAACATCTGAACGTCAAGCCAGGTTTCCCATGTACCTGCCAACTTGTTGTGTCCACAGAGCGAACATTCTAATGTGTGGGGGTAGTACCCTCTTTCTTGTTCTTTTAAAAGGGACCCAGGAAGTTAAATCCTGACTAGCTTAATAAATGTGGAATACAAGATGGAAAACTGAAGATTATTCGACCAATTATTAAGATAAATCTCTAGCTTTCTTTAAGAAAGAGTAAAAATAAAGTCTCATTACCTTATTGCCTGACTCTATTAACTAGACTGTACAGCTGTTTGGTTTCCTACTGATTTTTAAAAAAGGATCTCGGAAACACACTTCTTCCTGCCTTGATGTTAGAATCCATTTTATATGGCATGCAAGCCTTTAGCAGGTAATAAAAAATCAATATAACCTCCAACTCTTTACGACTTCTACATTTTACTCACAAAGGATTTAATCAGTCACAGTAGGGATTATGGCACATAAATACACTTTTCTTTCCCCATTCTGTTGACAAAAATGAAATATTGCCTGTTTTCTGAAAACCAGGCATTTAACCTCATCATTCTTCATCTAAAGATGATATGGCTTGGGTTAATCTTTTGTGTTTATTTATTAGCTTTAGGAATGTGGATCACTGAATAGACACAGCTTTATGTAAAATTAAATATTAGTATAATGTAATGAGTAATGTTTGAATACCTTATTTACCCTTAACTCTGTGTTACAGTAATTTCAATGTAAAAATAATAATCTTTTTTCCTAAAATTTTTTCTTATTATGTGTAATTAGAATCAAATACATATTTTTCAAAATAGTTTTTTAAAAGATCACTAGGTTTCCAAGTGTGGTCTTCACAGGGCATATAACATTATTTTTTCTTTTTAATTATTTGAGTATAAAATAAAGACAGATATTATAGTTATTCTTAGTTGGTTTTTATATTTGCACTATGAAGGTTGATCTAAGCTTTGATTGCCAGGCACAGAAAGAATAGTGGTTGAAAAAAGTTATTTACAATATGTGAATAGAGAAGAGATGGCAAGGGTAGTTTGAGCAAACAAAGGAATACATAATATTCTCCTTTAAATTAGTTGAATCTTTTTATGCCTGTATTTAAATTATCAGCTCATGATATGGGAAGTACATAAAAAGCCAGCAAAAATAAAGTTAATTATCTTTTCAGCAGAAGTCATGATCTTCGTATTTTCCTTCAAGATCTCTTAAGACTTAGTATCTCAGTGATGATAATGATACGACTGTAGTATCAATCATATAGCAAGCTTTCCCCTAATTTTGTTATCCATCACATCTAGTAAACCTGAATCCTTTTTCAGACATTGTTCTTACTTGGGATGACCTTAACTGTTCTTCCCTTTTAAGGAGTCCCACCTTTCTTGAGGTCTTTCCAGACTTAAGGCCAATTAAGACCCCATTTCTGGCTTGCTGTGTATGAGATCTTTACCTTATTCCTCTTTGCTTTTTGAGAATCTAGCACAGGCTTTGGCACACAATATTTGCTAAAAAATTTGTGGTTTACCCAGTGAATGAAGTCAAGGCAATAATTTTCATGCTGCAAACTCTGGTGTGGAGTACTATTGAGATGTTTTCCTATTTTTCATAGCTCAGAAATTAAAATTGAGCATAGACCCAAACAGCTTCAGCTACACAATCAATTCATCAAAATTGTCAGGCCACACTTAATACTGATTGTAGAAGCAAGATGCAACAGGAAACAAAAGATTACTTATCCTTATTAAAATAATTAAGTTTAAAAAGTGCTTGGTTTAATAGCCTCCTAGAAAAATAGTCTAGCTTGAAAGCTAGTTCGGAAAACATTACAGTTGATATTTTAACTTTGGATTATGAAACACTAACAATTAGGCTAAAGATGTTTTTGAAAGCTCTCGCTGGAGTTTTCTAGAAGTGAAATGTTCATATATGTAAAATAACACATGTAAAACAACACAGGTGTGTGACAAACATACTTTTATATCAGAGCCATAGCCTGTAAATATGAATTTATCCTTTGCATTTGACCAAGTTTAAAAAGGTACATGGAGATGTTGAAATCTTTTCTTCCTTAATCCAATAACACTATTGAGAAACTTGAACCAAATGTAGAGGACTTAGTTTCTGTGACATGATAATTATATAGCTGTAGAAGGGTTTAAAGAAAAGAGTGAAAATGGGCAGATTAAGGGGATGGTGAGGAGAATATGGATCAAGCAAAGTCTTTCAAAAGAAATGGGGAAAAAAATTAAAAGACTATTGAAATAAAGTGAATTAAAAAAAGAGAAGAAGACAGGACTTCTACAAAGAAGAGAGCAAAAGAATTAATTCCCTGAGGAGAACTGTGAGATGATAGAAAAACTGAGAAATGACAGGAAACCAAAAAAGGTAACTTTTTTTGGAGGGGGGAGTAGTTCCCTCGCTGGGAATTGAACCCAGGCCATGGCCTTGAGAGCGCCAAAGCTTAGCCACTACACCACCAGGGAATGCTCCCCCCGCGAGATAACTTTATAAGAGAAGATGAAAACATGAGACTATAGCACATTAAAAGATGAATATAAGGAAGATTTGAGAAAATCAACAACTAACCAGAGTCAAACCTCGAGAAACACCTACCAAATGCTTATTGCTTGTTAAGCACCTAAACTCAAATGGCTCCATTCCTACCCTATAAATCAGTGTGATGTGTTAGGTTACTAAGGATTAGATAGAGCAGGAAGCTAAAAGAGAGGTACTCTTTTCTTTTTTTGTATTTTTATTCTTCCTTTTCTTTTCCTTTTTTTTTTTTTTAGTTTAATAATGATTTGTTGTGATGCCTCTATTCATCAAAATATTTCCTTTCTTTCTTTAGTTTATTGTCTGGGTACGGTAGAAAACCGAACAATGACTTCAGCTTACAGGTTGTACCTTGTGAAGAATAACCTACACAGATTCTTATTTATCCATTTCTCTTCTTGATAACTGGTTTAAAGGACTGAATATCAACACCATCCTCTTGGGAAACAAGTCACAAACAATGCACTGCATTACATGATTTATCTTAGCAAAATCAAAGAATGAAACTTTCTTCTTATTGAGGTAAACACCCATCCATTCCTGTTACCAGTTTGTAATCAGTACTTCGGTTAATAATGTGAACTCAATTTCCTGGCCTTTACTTGACCTATGTACAGATAACTCAGAAAATAATGCAATAAATTCATTTTCTTTCATGGAAAGAAAGTGAATATTAACTTCTATTTTTCTAATGTCAGTTACTTTGAATCTAAAAATGTTTAATCTCAATTATTATATTAATGATGCATCGAGTAATGAGCTTTTTTAACATGCTCAGTGGAAATCAATAAATTCAGCACAATGCAATTCTCTAAAGATGATCAATATCTTAGGTGAGCTGAAATTAAACGTGTGCTGCTAACATTCAGCAACTATAAATTTCTCTGAAAAGAGAGTTATCTGTCCGTCCATCCATTCATTCATCCAGCTTCTGCTTTGCTGAAAAAAAGGCCTTAACTGACTGCTCAATACAGTTTTATTGAATGTATCAATGGTGTAACAATGAAAAACAAAAGCCTGACAGGAATAGGACCAAGGCTGGTTTCCGCCAGGAACAGCAATTGAGAGACATAGGTGGTAATACACAAGGAGAATATTTAGGCAAGATTGGAGTAGTGTAACAATGTTGCTTTACCAGTCCTTATAATTTCAGACTAAACCATCCAAAGGAGGTTAACCATACTTTCATATTATTACAGATAGGGAAATGAGGTATGGTTCTGCTTCCTGGGTGCATTCATTCAACAATACCCACTGTGACAGGTATTTTGTTGGGCAATAGGGATAAAATGGTGAAAAATCAGCCTGTGACAATCTAAGATTAGGGATAAACTGTAGAAATCTGGCTCTCTTGTTTTATTCATGTAACTAACTCAAAAGCTAAATGATGTGACCATGAGATTTCAGATTTCTATGGAAAAACTCTAAAACAGATTATTGAAAGCTGTGCTATTAGTATAGCAATATTATTTACTGAATTTGTTATTTGTTGTGAAGATTTATTTTAAAGTTTCTAGAAAGACTCATTTTGTGTGTGTGTGTTTTTTTTTTTGTCAGATTTTACAATCTGAATTTAATTTTGCACAGCAGAGTAAATTATGGGTCCCTGATTTATCCAACTAAAAGTAATGGGCTAATCTTTTAGATTATGGTAAAGGAAAAAGAACACTTTAGTTAATTACAGAATGAGTTAGCATGATTTATCATTCCTAGATCTGTTATGGAAAACTTTGAGGGATTCAGTATACATGTGGTTATTTTTCTGGATGATACTATTGTTGTTACAGCTGGACTTCACCAGCTGAATCATCTTTGGGTTATGATTAGACTCCTAAGTGAAAACATTATTTTGAATAAATCATCTTTCCAGAATAAAAACAGGAGTTGCAGCTCAAGCTTGGTTATTAATGTAGTAGTAAATCAAATTTTAGTTAATGGCAAAATTTAGGAGCTAGGAAGTTGTTGTATTATGTATTTTAGCTGGTAGGCAACACCAGTTAGCATACTGTTGCCCAATACTCTAAACATATGATTAGTTGTATGAAGATGATTGCCTTAATTTAACACCTTGACTGGATTAATTAATTTAAGTCACAAAATTGATGACTCTGCATATATTAATTTATCTATATTATATAATATTTATCTAGCTCTATATAAATTTATCTGTACACTTATTTTGTATTCATTTCTAACATGCCTAAAATGGTATGGAGCAATAGATAGTAAATAAACTAAAGGATGTGAAAGACTCTAAGGTTAGTGAGGATGCTTTAGCTTGTTATCAGACAGGATGCAAGATCAGCATAACCACAGGCCAGGTTCACAGTGTTCAGAAAAGCAACCCAGTCCTACAAATATGAGTGGCATGCTAAACGCAGTGGGTCAACTTTTAAAGTGCAAACATTATATCTGATTGCTACCAAAAATAATATTACTAAATATTTGCTAGATTTGACATTTATTGCCTCATTTAATTCTTGTACCTATCCAATGAAGCAGGTATCATTCTGTTATTGGACAGATTAAGAAACTGAGACTCAGAAGGGTAAGAAAATAATCCTAGCTGACTAAGAAAATAAGTTGGGCAGCAAGACAATTTCAAAGCTTAGTGTTTTGAAATTTTCTTCTTTTTTTTTTTTTTTGTTTTTTTAAATCAGTTCAGTCTGCCTTCCATGGCTATACTTCTATAGCCATCCGCAGAAGTAATTTGGGTTCTTTGCACTAACAACTTATATTTATGTGGCAAAATTGCTTGTGAATGACAATTTATTAGACTTTATGGGCTGCAATAGATGAGAAGGAATAAGAATGTCTGTGTTCTGGTCTTATCCTCCCACTGATTCCTTGGTTAAGCCTCTGATTTTTTTTTTTCTTTTTCTCCTACAGGCTTGGAAAAATATGTCTCTCTTCATCTTTTGTGAAAAATTTAAGGGCAAGCTCTTTTTTTCTTTCTCTCCCTCTTTCTACATCTCTATGTGCTATGTGTTAGCAATTAGTAAAAATGGGCCTTTTGCTGTTGGAGAAGGATAACAAATAGTGCATTATTATACCTGCTTCTCAGACATATTTTAATTGATATGTAGTTAACAAAGGATGTGGTGAAATTCTTGGAAATTGCTGTGAAATGTGAATAAAAAATGAACAACGGGACCAATAGGCACAGCTTGTCAAGCATGTTTTAAATTTGCATTTATGGAATGTTTCTATTTCTGGGCATCCTTGCGAGGGCACATTTAAGAAATTAAAAAGGGAAAATTTATTTTTCCAAAATGTTTGCTGACCTTAACAGCATAAAAACCAATGAACCTGAGCTTCTGAGACGACAGACAGACTGTCGGGAATTGTAAAGATGATTCCGGCAGTGCATTGTTCCTTGGGAGGAGCTCAGGCCTTCTACTAACAGAAAAGTCTAAGTCAGCATTTACTTAGAAAATTTCTTTTAAAAGAGTTACAGAGGCAGTCCAGAAGTATCAATATTCCCTGTACAAACTCCTATCTTTGTTCTGTTCTCTTGCTCTTGTGCGTCTCTCTCTTTTTGAATTTCCTATAAAAGCTAAATTAGGTCTCAAGGGTTCCACACCACTAAGCAAGGATCTCTTCTAGTCCATTGTGATGGAAGTAAATGTACTCAGGAGGGAGATGTACTTGATGGAAAGGCTAAAGTATCTCCCTTCGTTGAATTCCCCTATTACTCCCACAAGCTACCCACCCTGACTTCTCTCTGAGTAAATACTCCCCGCATGTACGTGTGCACAGGCACACACACTCCAACTAGCCCTCAGCAAGACTGTGTACTAGGTAGAGTACTAAATCAGAACAGCCTTTCTGTGCTCGCCCCATCTCAGCTCTGTCTAGAGGAGACAGAAAGATCTTTCAAGTTTTCAGGCCCTTGAGGTCTCTCCTTATATCTCTAGGAAAACATGTTTTTGGGAAATGATTCAGTAACTTCATTTACCAGGGTATAAATGATATTGAGGCTAAATTTTTAAATGATATGCCTTATAATGGAATTCAAGTGCAATCAGACTCTTCTTTTGATATCTGTGACCCTTACTGTAGTGCTAATGAATATTGTATTGTTGGTGTATTTTAAGATTATGGGACTGGGTAGAAATTTACTATAATTCTAATAAGCTAGAGACTAGGCATGTTGATGGAGACAGATCTAGTGGATTTTAGAATCACAAAGGACAACACAGTTCAGGATTTTTGAAATCACATGGTCCTGAGGTGGAATCTCAGTGTGTATACTTTATGTCTGTTTGGTTTTGGACTGGTTAGCTAATCTAAAAACCCTCTTGTTATTATTGTTGTTTTTTCAATAACTAAAACAGCTGAGAAACAACCCTGGTAACAATGTATCAAAGTATCATTCTTACTTTTTTTTTGTATGTGGGTAGTTCCCTGCCCCGGGATCAAACCCAGGCCGCAGCGCTGACAGTGCCAGCGCCAAAACCTTAAGCCACTATACCACCAGGGAACTCCCTCAAAGTATCATTCTTAAAGGCATGCAAGCTGGAGGGACCCTGGAGGCAATCTTATTTGCAGAAGAAAAGGCGAGACCACTGAAGTGACTGGCTAAGGGTACACAGTCAATTGCGGGCAGCAAAATACCTCCTGATTTAAAATCTAGAACTCCTTCCATGGAACCCCCAGAAGACAGTCTGCCTTTTGTGTGACGGCAAATGAGCATTGTGATTGATACTGCATGTACTTGGGGGTGAGCCACCCTTTCTCAAATTAAGGGAGGTTGCCATAGTGTCAGGTTGTATAATTATTGGTGGCAATTTTTAAAAATGCACATTTAAAACAAAAAGCCATGCTTTAAAGTCATTTTGAATAATCAGCTTCTCATTCCAGATGTTACATTAATGATGCCAAGGATGAATGTTTTAATCTTGTTCATGACTTAAGAAGAAGACGAACCAGACCATTTCCCCAGACCATTCACCTAGCTTTGGGGTGGCTACAATCAGGGAGATATCTGAAGGTCATGCATCCCAGGAAGGGCTTCTGAGAGATAAGAGCACAAAAAGAGGAAATCAGCTTGTAGCATTCTCTGACCATAGTGAGTGATGGGAAGAGGGAAGAGCATAGCTGCTAAAAACCTAGGTTCAAATCCCAGCTCTTCCAGGTGCTAGCTGGATGATCTTGGACAAGTTAACCTCTCTATGTTTCATTTCCTCATCTGTGAAATGAGGATACCTATTACTATTAATTTCAAGGACTTGTTAATGAAGGTAATTAATATAAAATGCTCAAAACAGTGCATAGTACATAGTAAGTGATCAATAAGAAATAGCTATGATGATGAAAAAGAAGAAATATAGATTAATGCTAAGGGAATATGGACCTTAAAACACATTCATATCAGGTCTGACAATTAATTTCATGAACTCATCCTAGAAAAAGTGCTACATACCTCACTGCTGAGTATCACTATGGTCACCTTTGAAGTACTCCCCTTGGGAAGCTATGCACCAATGTCAGTGCCTAGTTCACCCTTCAAAGCAATTTTGGAACTCTTTCTGGAATGGTCATCAGAGCTGTTATCATATGATCCTTGATGTACTGAATGCCATCAAAATGGTTTTCTTTCAACATTTCCTATATCTTCAGGTAAAGAAAAAATTCATGGGGGGCCAGGTGATATGAATAGGGAGGGTGTTTCAATACAGATATTTGTTTGCTGGCTAAAAACTCCCTCACAGACAGTGCTGTGTGAGCTGGTGCATTGTTGTGATGCAAGAGCCATGAGTTTTTGGTGAAAAGTTCAGGTCATTTTCCTCTAACTTTTCACACAATCTTTTCAGCACTTCCGAATAGTAAACTTGATTGACTGTCCAGTTGGTACAAATTCATAATGAACAATCCCCCTGATATCAAAAAAGGTTAGCAACATCGTTTTACTCTTGATTTGGACTGATGGAACATTTTTGGTCATGGAGAATCAGCTGAGTTCTACTGTGCACGTTGATGCTTTGTTTAAGTGTTATCACCAGTGATAACATGGCCCAAAACATCGTCTTGTCTCTCCCAAAAGCCTTGGCAAACTTCAACTCTCCTTTTCTTTTGTTCATTGCTGAACTTCTTTGGGACCATTTTTGCACACACTTTTCTTAGGACAAGATTTCAATTAAGATTTTTCTAACTGTTAGTCTATGTTTACTTGGTCTGCTATGCATCTCACTGCCAGCCGATGATTTTGACTCACAATTCGATGAACTTTTGCAATGTTTTTGTTAGTTCTTTTCATTATTGGCTGCTGTAACCTCTTCATCAGTGACACTTTCCCCTCAAAAAAACATTTAATCCATTTATACACTGCTATTTTCTTCATGGCATTATCCCTATAAACTTGGACTAACATGTCCCTGATTTCACTTCCACTGTTGCCAAGTTTAAGAAGAAATTTAATGTTTATTGCTCTAATTCATGCTCCAACATTCTTGCGATAGCACACGAAAACACGAAATAATAATGAACGCCACTCAGCAAGACACTGCCACACGTCGACACGAACACAGCTGTGAGACACAGATACACCCAGGTTATGACACCTTACTGAGTGTTTGAGTAGTGCTGCCAACATAAGCTCACAGTATCAAGTTGCAGAATGTAGTTGTCAGACCTCATATAACACATGTGTAACATATTGCACGTGATCTCATATAACACATGTGTAACATATTGCACGTGATCACTCATCATGTAGTGGCACTTAAAAATCACTTTTACTCTTTCTAGAAACTGAACATTAACACATGAAACAATGGGTTTGGAAAATGCCTAATGCTTTTAAGAGTACTGAGATAGCTTTTTAAAATTTAAATATGTCAGTGACGTGTGTATGTATTTTAATTTTCTTTATGGAAAAATGGATGAGAGAGAGAGAGAGAGAGAGAGAGAGAGACATTCAACTGCAATAAACTGGCCCCATGTGGCAAAAAAAAAGTCAGCAAAAAAATATTTTTTTTCTGGATTCAAATATAAGTTCATCAAATACATTTCAAACATTTCAGCTTTTATGTATATAAAACTTTGTATTCAGAAATAGGTTCTGCCTGAGAAAGCAGGTTTTGGACTGCTAACAAGGTGCTAATATCTGCACCATAACACTATTTTTCTGCCAACTGACTTGGTTTGTATTTAATTAGACCATTAGATGCTAGGCTGAGTATAGGACAAGTTACATAAGTTTTACAATTTAGATCTCCTGACGTCAATACTTTCCCTTATGGCAGAAAACACCAGTGAAATGATGACCATTCTAATAGAAATCCTAAAAATGAAATGATAACAACAAGCATTTGTTTGTTTTCAGATGAAATAATGGAGAATTTGAGGGTTTCTTTTAAGGGTCATACACGCACTTCACAGGTTTGTATTTGAAAGTAGATTCAGATGAAAATTTTGAGAAGTTTTTCAAATGGAAATAATCATTTTTAGTAGAAAGAAGAGAAAAATTCAACTGGCTTAGTTACTTGGTGGGATCTTTAAAGTTTACATGTACAGTATAATCAAATAAAATATTGGATAGTTCCCTTTTAAAAAGTGATGAGCTCCTTCATAAAACATTCTCTCCAATGAACAGACTAACCCTCCATAGCTATGGAAAAACACGATGCATATAATAACATTCAGTGAGATGGGATGTGGGGAAACATTATAATTTATATCTGGTAAACGTTGTGTCTCTAAGCTTTTTCAATGAGATCACGCTAAACAAATGTAAATAAATATAGAAAAAAAAACACCCAACTATCATAACAATCTTGAGTTTCTTCTCTATAATTAGATGGACTGCTATACTTACTCAATGTTTTGAAATAAAGTTGACAGGTATATTAAGACTTGTCAGGTGACAGTGAGGACACTTACTATGAGACAGGTTTAAGGGGGCAGTTGAGATGTCAGCTGAGCCTGGTTACAGTGGCAGGTGCCAGACCAAGTCTGCAGACCTCTCTGCTTTTCCTTTGATGCCTCTTTTTATCCAGCAATCCCTAAATCGTTAAGATGCAAATTTTAAACAAGGCATAGTCATATATTTCAGTTTTTCAAAAGTTCAAACACTAGACCCTCAACATTCTAAATTCATCTCGGTACAAAAAAATTCTTAATTTCACATTTCAGCATCTCTCAGTTCTTTCTTCTATCTAACCGAATCCCTGCTTCTCAGTGAGAACTCTCTGCTAAGCATGTTGTACTTGGGAAATTATACATGTGTTTTAAAATGCTGGTGGGAGACTCTCTAAGCCTTAGCTTTCTTATTTGCAATATAGAGAACAACACTTAACATTTTGTTTTGCGACAATAAAAAATCAAGAATAACAAAACACTCAAGAAGGACTAAATACCAAAGCACTATGTAAGTCCTTTATAATGTTATCTCATGCAACTTAGCCCTTATAATGATGACACAATACAGGTATTTATCTTCATTTCAAAAAAATACTTGAGGCTCAGAGAAGTGAAGTAACTGCCCAAGGCCACGAAGTAAGTAGTAGAAGCTGAATTAAAACTGTCAGTCCCACTTTAATGCCTGGGATTATAAATAACTCCCCATGAGTACCAGGACCCAATGCAATATTTGATATGCAGTAAAGGTAGAGTAAATGTTAGTTTCTACTCTTACATTTTATTTCATTTAAGGTGGTACATACATACAACTTTTGCCTTACAACTCTGTCCCCAAGCTTCTGTTGACTCTGTCCTTCTACCTGAAAAGCTTCTTGTAATTCCTTGCTAATAAAATTCTACACAATTTGAAAGGTTTATTTCAAATGACTTCCCACAAAGTTCGATCTATCATTGTAACAATTGAACTTCTCATTTCTTAACTCATCTAGCTTTTACCTGCTACAGGGGTCCTTCGGCAATGCGATATTGTATTGTATTCTTAGTTAAAAATTCACATCTGTCCTTTTGAAACCTCAGGTATTGGCTTAAGAAAAGTGACAGAATTTTGCAATGGTTAAAAACACATATTCAGGACATGGCCTGGCTGATTCTGAAATCCAGTTTTGCCATTTACTACTTATGGCCAAGTTACTTAATCTTTCCATATGTCAGTTTCCTCACCTATCAAATAAACCTAATAATAAGCACTATTTTATTACAAGTTTGATGTAAATATTTACTGACAACATTTATTAAGAATTAGAACTTACTATGACATATAATAAGCATGATATAGCATTTACTTTTTAAATAAATATCTTCTTCATTGTATCTCTTCCAACAACTACATAATGCTTAGAACATACTAGACACACTGAATATTTGTTAATCAGTTAGTTATTGGCCATTTTTTAGTTACCTTTCCTTACCCATAATTAATTTGAAATTTCAATGACCTAATATGTATAAATAATGCATCAAGTTTAGATTTGGCCAGTCAAAGATGTCTAACTGCAAGGAGTTCAAAAGATAGAGAAGATAAATATATAAGAAATTATACTTGAATATTAATTAATCAATATGGGAATGTGTGTAAATAATATATTCCAGACTCATTCCATTAATTGTGGCTAAGCTCCCTGGTACTTCTAGAAATAGATCTCCTTAGCTAATATCTAAGCTCCATGAGTTTTATAATTTTTTCTTATTCTCCTTTATAGTGCATTGTATTTCAGCATTTTAAAAATAGGCTATCGTTCTCTTAAAGCTTGAATACATTCACTTATTTATTCAACATTTATTGGATGCCAGATTTTGTGCTGGGTGGTGGGGACAGTAAGTTCAGTAAGATATGGATCCTGTCCTTAGGGAATTGATAGTAGAGCAGGGAGGCCAGAAAACAACTGCTTACAAAAATGTAGCCTGCCACCTGTTTTTGTAAATAAAGTTTTATTAGAATACAGTCATAATTATTTATTTACATTTTGACTATGGCTGCTTTTGTACTACAATGTCAAAGTTAAGTGTGCAACAGAGACCACACGGGCCATAAATTTTAAAATATTACTATGCAGGGCTTTATGGAAAAGATTTGCTAACCCCTGGTCCAGTGGAATTTCCTGAAGTACTCTTTTTTGAGTAGAATGTTTTTTTTCTATCTTTTGGTTGCTGATTCTGAGATTGGTAGTCATGTAGAGAACTTCTACAGAACTGGCACTTTAGAAGCTTGAATGAAATGAACAGTTGGTTACTGTCCCAGGCCTCTCAAATATGATTGTGCCTGGTCACCTAAGAAAAGTTAATAGAGAATAGGTTATAATTCTTGGTTCTTCTTAGAGTTTGAAAGAGTTGTTGCCTAGGTACTCAATCTAATGCAGTTCCTAAGCAAGTAGGATACCAGGTTAACATAAACCTGAAAAAAAATGGCAAACCACCATGAACTAGAAATCATGGGTATTGGAGCATTCTCCTTCAACCTAGAACTATTGCAAAAGCAGACTATATAGTATTTGGTTGGTACAAAAGCAATTGTGGTTTTTGCATTCTTGAAATTTGCTATTTGATACTGGATTACATTCTTAAATATATATGGTTATGTTATTATACATCATTTTAATGCTCGTTTCTCTTTATGTTTGTTTTTTGCTAATGACTTATTACTTGCTATTTGTTTTATATTTATTTTAGACTCTGGAAAGGATGTTAGACAAGAAGCAAATGTGAATGATTTTCTTATTTGAATTCAATATGGATTGTAAAGCAGTGAAGACAATTCACAACATCAACAACGCATTTGACACAGGACTGGTAATGAACGTACAGGGCAGTGGTGGTTCGAGAAGTTTCGCAAAAGAGGAGAGATTTCAAGGTGCAGAGTACAGTGGCTGGTCATTGGAAGATGACAACGACGAACTGAGAGCAATCATCGGACCCGATCCTCTTACAACTACACAAGAAGTTGCCAAAGCACTCAGCTTCGACTATTCTATCGTCATTCAATATTTGAAGCAAATTGGAAAAGTGAAAAAACTTGGTAAGTGGGTGTCTCATGAGCTGGCCAGAAATAAAAAAATCACCATGTTGAAGTATAGTCTTCTCTTATTTTACACAACAACAATGCACCATTTCTCAATCAGATTGTGATGTGTGACAAAAAGTGGATTTTATACGACAACCAGCAACAACCAGCTCAGTGATTGGACCAAGAAGAAGCTCCAAAGCATGTTCCAAAGCCAAACTTTGGTGGTCTGCTGCTTGTCTGATCCACTGCAACTTCCTGAATCCCGGTGAAACCATCACACCTGAGAAGTGTGCTCAGCAAATCAATGATTTGCACCGAAAACTACAATGCCTACAGCTGGCAGTGGTCAACAGAAAGGGCCTCAAACTTCTCCACGACAATGCCTGATCACATGTCGCACAACCAATGCTTTAAAAGTTGAACGAATTGGGCTACCAAGTTTTGCCTCATCCATCATATTCACCTGATCTCTCACTAACTGACTACCACGTCTTCAGGTATCTTGACAAGTTTTTGCAGGGAAAACGTTTCCACAACCAGCAGGGTGCAGAAAATGCTTTTCAAGAGTTTGTGAATCTCATTGGCAAAAATGTGGTTATTATAATGGCTCCTATTTTGATTAATAAAGTTATAAGTTAAATTTCACAGTCTGAAATCACAATTACTTTTGCAACAACTTAATACATATTATATCACTGCAAAGAATGTAATTTCTGAGGCATTTTAGATTTTTTTGTTTTAAAATAAAACTGATGAATTGCTCTTTAAATATATTAATGGAATCTAATTATCAAAATATTTTGATATCCATATTATAAATTTGAAAGGAAAATTATGAATAAGCTCTCTGTAATATGTTATACAATATATATTTTCTCCTTAAATTCATACTTCCATTTTACTTCCCCCACAGAATTTTATTCTAATGTAAACTATTCATATTTAAAATTCTTTTATTAATCACATAATTTTTTCTTTTTTTATAACTTCATTTTTTTAACAAATATATGTATTTATATTGAAATTTAACATTATTTTTCCTGTGAACATGAGTTCTGAGTATTAACATTTCTTTTGGATTGATATATTGTTATTATCACTAAATCACAATTGATAAAAATTACACAAATATATTAAAAATTTTATATTTACTAATCATAAAAATAAACACTAAAAGGCAATTCATCTCAGAATAAGCCAAATGGGTCTTTTTTTCATTCCAATTAATTCTGGTACCTGTGCTTGTTCATTATTTACTACTAGACTGTAATGAAGTTTAGTATCACTTCTATTCTTATTTTTGTTTTTAGAAATATTAAGTGTTGAAAAACTTATTCATATAAATATGTAGATGGAGGTAGAACTAATTTTACCATAGCAATTTAACTCACTTCTTTAAACTCCTTCTGAAATATATGCTTCAAATCACAAAGTATTCTATCATCAAAATTATTTTTGATGATTTGTAACTGACAATTTATTCATTTACTTTTTTTATGTGGGTAGTTCCCTGGCTGGGAATCAAACCCAGGTTGCAGTGTTGAGAGCACCGAAGCCTTAGCCACTACACCACCAGGGAACTCCGTATAACTGACAATTTAATTAGGCTTTCCTTCAATTTAGTTGCAAGTAAAGAAATGGAAACTATCTGACTTCTGAAAGGATGTTTTGCCCATTTATTAGAATCATTCACTTTCTTAGTATTTCAAATTGTCCCTTTGTTTTACTGCAAGGAATTTTTTTCATCTTGGGAACCATGTACATAATAAGACCATTGGCAATGAGTGAGATTTCTCTTGCTCTTTTGTTAAGTGGAAATGAGGTTATTGTGAAAGGGGAGGTTTGAGAAGAGGAACCAGGTTCTCAGAGAACACTCAGGAAAACTCAGGCTCTGTGATATGACTCCATGTAGAAAGCCTTTATGCACTTCTAGGGCCCTGTGTCTTAATTTTAGCGCTATGGACATTTTGCGGCAGAATAATTCTGTTGTGGAGGACTATCCTGTACATTGTGGAATTAGTGTCACTCCTGACCTTTACCTATGGAATGCTGGTAGCACCTTCCCAAATGTGACAACAAAAAATGATTCTTGACATTGCCAAATATGTCAAAATATTGGGGGCAAAATCACCACCTGTTTTGAACTACTGCTCTAGTGGTACGAATGTCCATGAATGAAGACTACCTTAGCCGTGAACATCATACTTAAATTCTGCACTACTAAGTACCAATAAGTTTCCAAGTCTTAAAGTCAAATTGAGATTCCTCATCGACCTTAGAGCATAGAAACATTTAAACATTTTCCCACAACCTCACCAATAGGAAACAATCATTCTTTACCTTCTTGTATTTTGAGACCCGAGTGTGTCTGTGTTTGTGGTCTTTAGCATCTCTAGGGATTTCAAAGGCCCACAGTATAGTCAGGGGATAGATATGAGCTAATTTAACGGAGGTAAAATGAAGGCAAGTTGATCAAGTTTCTATATGAATATCCAATCCTGATCTTGTTTTTTCAACTTTTGAAGCAATACATTTCTCAAATTAATACAAGCATCCAGAGACAAAAAGGGCATTATTAACCTACTCTTAATAATAATTATTAAAACAGAAACTTTCTTTTCCCAATGATAAAGAAAAATTTTAAAACTGCACATTATTACTATTGCTATTTCCAGTATTTACTGTGAATACAGCATGTGGCTTTCAAGAAGACTTGACTCTGAGCTCTTCAGAGGATAGGACTGAATCCGATTTACCCTGTATCTTTCATACTTAGGGTAGTGCCCAGTGCATAAGAAGTCTCTGATTAAATGTTTGGTAATAAATGAGTGACTAGCTGTGCAAATATTAAATAAGATAATTTTCTCAATGAGGCATTAGACTTTCAACATTAACCTTATTATCATACTAGCTGACTTCAGGCAAATGGAGGAGCTGAAACACAAGTCATTGATCAAGGGCAGCCGTACTAGTACGCCGGAGTAAGTGAGCATTCACTTTGACACCTAGGCCTAATCTACAGAGAAGGTATGAAAAATTTTTGAAAGTACAGAAATGACAATGAATAAAACAATTGCTTGATACGTTAAAATTCTGAGGTGAGTTTTCACATTTTAATATATATATATTTTAATTTTTTAATGCATATTATATAGTTTAGATCACATAGTATATAGCTTGCCTTCCAACATTTTTTTAGTATATGTGCTGCCAAAGTGATCACAATATTCCAACTTTTTTATTAGTATTTAGTTTTAGTGAAGTGAATGATGATTTTTCGTGCTCGCCAATTTATCCCTAGAACCTAGAACACACTGACAGTTTCATATAAACACTTAGCTAGTGACATGTACTGAACGCACCGTGAATACATACTGTTAAAACAATGAGTACGTACTAAGTGAGAATGTGCCATAAGGAGCATTACAACCGTTTACCTATGTAAATACCATAATGAGGCTACAGTGTCTTTAGGCACTAGTCTTTAGGTATTAATATAAAGTCTTTTGCTACTTCAGTTTATTTCCTTTGGAAAGATTCCCAGAAAATGAATTACTGGGCCAAAGAGTATGTCATTTTTAAGGGTGTGGGCTCAATGATTGTAACAATATAAAAGCCTACTATAGAATATGAGAGTATACAATTAATCACACCATGCAATAATTTTACAGGTGAAGATGCCACCTGTATTTTAATTATTTAATAAGTGAAGTTGAGCTCTTTCCACTTGTTTATTAGCCATTTGTATTTACTCTTTTTATAAAACAATTGGTTAGGTTTTTGTTGGGGACTCTTTCTTAAGGTGTTGAAACTGCATTTTAAACTCTTAAAAAACACTCTGTTTATATTTTTGCATTTCTGATGGTTTATCTTCCCAGGGCACATTCCTGTTCATACTTGTCCTACATATCTCACAAGATTGCTGTGTGGATTACCCAGATGGTTTCTACAGAAGCTCATTGAGAACCACAGAGCACTAAACACAGGCAAGATATTATTTTTAATTTTACATTTCAAAGGCGACGAGACTGCATTCATCAGTTTCTCTCAAGTTTGCATGTTTTTTTTTTTTAAATGTTTTCAGAATTTTCCTTAAGATCAGCCATAGTTTAAAGACTGACAGATTAAGTATGAAGAAATATACTGCTACTTCTGACAGACGGAGTGAGTGAAGAAGGTATTTTGAGATAAGTCTATACTTTTTTCCAAAGTGGTATTTTAAACATACTAAGTAACAATATAAGATGAAGACAATCCAATGCAGATTTTGATGCAGTCATATTCCTTCTAATAGTATCTGTGGTAAAATTTAGTTGAATTGTGGTAGTCAGGACAATTATATAATGAAAACAATTTGAATCCTGAAGAATAAATGATGGGGTAGGGTTGGTGTTTTTAGCTGTGTTTATTTAGTACAGCATATGCATACACTGAAGAGGTCTGAAAAATCAATAACAGTGGACAAGTAAATGTGCTTTTGAAGAAATATGAATGGACTTAAATTCAAAGCATAAAAATGAACCATATAAATAATAACATAAGGAATATTATGTTTCAGTCAAAATGCATAACACATTAAGTTGCGATATTGTTATGAAGGAGCAGAATTATGTATTTATTTATAACTAATGTCAAATTTAATTGGTTTTTCTTTATATTGCTAGGCACAATTAGACATGGTACCTTTTTAATGTTGTCAAGGTCCATTCCTTAAGAAAATATTTTATGCTTGTACAAAACACAGAATTGGATAGGATGATAATAGGCCTTTGATAAAATAGTGTTCTGACGAGACTTTCAATCCCAATCAATTAGACAAAATTAATTAAACCCAGGTAGGTAAATGGTGGTATGCTAGACTATTCAACCCATTCCTTTACTTGAAATGCTCATGGTAAAAAATAGATAACCCTCCCCTTGACACATAAAAATCAGGGGAGAAAACTGACAAGCAGAGGGACAAATGAATGGGTTAACATTATAAACTATTCAGAAAGTGCATGTTGGTTATGGAATAAAGAGGACTATCATATTTAGACATCACCAGTCTTTATAGCTGCTTCCCATAAAATTGTTTTCTGCCTTAAAGTAGATGCAGATAAGTTAGGATCTTAGTAAAACGTTTCATCTTGAGAACCAATACTGATCTAATGGTAGTGGAGGCTACATCTGGACTTAGCATAATTGATTAATGAAGTCTGCTATGGGTGTAGGGGTGGCAAAAATAGTGCAGCTTAAGAGAGAAAGCATAGAGTAATTAAAATGGAACTGGAGTAAGAGTCAAAATCAACTTATTTCATTACCAAAGAACACTTTCTATGACCAATAAAATAAATTTTAATTTATTGTGACATGCATGGCAGTGAGGCTGACTTTTAGTAATAATAGTAAAAAAAATAAAACACAACAAGCAAGGTATTAATACTACCTTATTAGCATTCTTATTATTGATATTTCTGAGCTGTCCATGGAGAGATATTCCAAAAGCGCTGTTTCTTTGGTTCTTAATTTCTTTTTAAATTACAAGAATGAAAATATATATTCAAGGGTGAAAGTGCTTAGACTCAAGCCTTTTAAAAGGTAGTCAGCATGTAAAAGGAAATAGAAGAAAAAAACCAAGAATATTGGTCTATTTGTTTGAAATTTAATTAAGAGCAAACTGATGAATAGGTTAGGATCCTAAAAATTTCTAAATCAAGTTATCTGAAATATTTTGCTTTTGTGAAAAAACAAACAGATTATTTCCAGGAAACAGTACACCTTAATGATATGATGTGTTTTTGCTGAACAAATCTTACTTGATTCAATCAGATTGTGTGGCATTTGCTCATACTCAAAAACTGTAGAAACTTGGAATGAGTTGTCCTCTCCGTTTTTTAATAAAAAGTGTTTATTTTGCTGTGTGCCAGGCATAACTTATGTACAAATTTATAGGAGCATTCTGTATAATAATTTTATTATTTGACCTGACAAAGATAATCAATTATTTATTAGCAATTCAATATGTCTAATTTCTTTAAACTTGTAAGTTATTGTTTGATTTTGGAATTAAGAAGCCAGCAGCTGCTGGATAACTAAATATGACTTGAGTGTTCATTCTGTCTCAAGCAGTATAATGAAACTCTTACTTGGGAAACTTAGAATATGGGTTTTCATGCTAATCCAGTGTTATGAGACCCCTGTGAAGTACATTCGAGAACAGAGCCTTGTAAAGGGGAAGTCAAATATTTTAAATGTCATTTGATAAATAACTAGTTTTAATTACTTTTATTATGCTATTGAGTCAAATAAAAATAGTACTAGTGTTTAAGTTGTATATTCTCAGAATTAATTACAGTCAATAACACAGTTTCATCCTGTTAACAAGACTGTCTTTAATAAGCCTTTTAATGGAAAGAGCAAAATAGTGACTTAATGTTTATAAGTATAATAGTAGGCATATTTTCATACAAGTTCCAGTAAAAATCTAGCACGTCAATTAAAACCACTGTTCTCCAAAGATGCAATTTACATTTACCACCCAGAACAGCACAATGGCCCAGGCATAACATGAAGTGGTATGTGTGGCCATTGTCATACAACATAGGAGCACCTGAGAAATTTCAATAACAGGTGATGGAAGGGGAATCCAGTTACCCTGTTAAATAACTGTTCAAGTAAAGCTTCTAAAAGTTAGAGGAGCATTTGTGTGCCCTCTCTTCCAACCTTTCGCCTTTTTAGAAAAACCTCAAGATATGGGGTCATTCAGTCACTTCTTAAATTCTTCCATTTCCAAGAAATAAACAGATCAAGTACAATAGCCATTTTATTATCAGAATGTGTTATAACAGAAAAACACCATTCTTTAGTCTAAGAAATTCTAATTACTAATCAGCATCTTAAAAAATGTATCTATTTTTCAAGACTGAAATGCATAACTCTGTGATCTTGCTTACTATATAGAAATTTGGAGATAAGGTTCATGCCAATGCAGACAGAGAGTTATGACTAAGAGTGACGAATTGGCTGCTTGGATGTCTCAAATGGCGATATTTACTCTTGTATTCAATACTTTTGTATCTTTAGCCCAAGGCCTGGTTTTGAGATTTGTAGGCTTAGAAACTCGATCTTGTTGGTGTTTCAGAGTGGATTAGACCTTAGTGTGAGGATTTAAGTTAACTAAACTCACCAGAACTAATGTACAAGACCAGAATGCTAAAAAGGTGAAAAGCCTAATTGTAAATTGCAGTGGATATTTTTTCAGCCTGATCAGTGATTTACCCATAGAAAGTGCTGGGATAAACACAGCTAATAGTTACTTCTCATAGTCACATTTTTATTATTGTTTAGGAGTCCGGGAATTTTCTTTCTTTAAATGTGCTTGAGAGAATAGCTGAAATGTCTGATAAAACCATTATTTGCTGACTTCATAGTTTAATTTTTTGAAGTTCAATCTTATATCCAAGTTCTTGAAATGTAAGAGTTTGAAGAATATTACTGTGGCCTCAAGACACTGCTGACATACCCTATTACTTTAATGGATTTTTATTCTCCCTGATATCTAGTAATCTAAGATACTCTCTAGGGCAGATATCACTATTTTCAGGTAATACCTTAAATGTTAAAGAACATGAAACTCAATATATATCAGCCACATCTTTATTTTACAAAAATAAGAATTTCTTTTATAAAAGGAAATGTGTAAGAATATTGTAAAGTATTTTTCCAATTATTTTCTTGGTAATACTTTTTAAATTTTTTAGAAGCTGTACTTTTCCTCACACCCAATTTGTCTCCTTCAGTACAGTTTGTTCTTGTAATTTAAGAATTACCTTAGAGGTTTTTAAAAATTGTCACTTGAAAATCATTTTAAGAGTAAAACTTTTATTGGGAACAATAATAGTATTTGTTCTACATCAGAATATACTCTTTGGAACGGTTCTATGTCTGTACACTAAATTTCACATAGTAGCAAGTATAAAAGGCAACTGGGGAATACAACAAATAATAGTTTAATAAACCTCATTTGTGATGAACAAATTAACCAAAAGGTAAACTTCTACTCATCCTTAGAGTCCATTGCAGATATCACTTCTGTGAGAGCTAGCCGCTCTGACATTCTGATGGCATTCCACTGTACTTTGTTCTTTCACTTTGATCACGGCTGTCATAGCCTTAACGGTTCACTATACTTTATCAACCTGAATATCTTTAGGGCACAGTTCTGTGCCTGGCTTTGAGTAGATGATCAATAAGTCTTGAATTGATGAATACGAGTCACATACATTTGTATTTGGGTATGTATACCTCTAAAAGGTGAAATTTTTGAGTCTGTCTCTTTTAAAATTAAAAGTGAGAATAGAAGCATTGTTGAAAATAATCTTATTCTCATATTCAAGAGCACATTTTAATTTGGAGTCTGAGAAAGGAGTTGATCAATGAATTGGACAAAGTTTTCAGCAGGGGAATATTAAACTTGGTTCCAAATAAGGAGAGAAATTTGTATGAAAATATTTCTTATAAACGAGTAAGAAAATCAAAATGAAGTAACATTTTACAATGTTTTTTGCAACCGGTGTTATTTTTTTATAAAAAAGCTTTTGATGTTTCTTTTGTAAGAATAATTTTGTGCCCAAATTCAGATGGTACCTTTTTTACTTCTAATTTAAAACTAAAATACTGTATATCTGTATTGTCACCTGATAACAGCATAATCCTAATGAAATTCACATAACAAGGAGGATGCTTTATTAGAAAGTCAGATGAAAATTTTTAAAAATATGATTTAAAATGGACTTATTGCAATAATCTTTTGAAAAAAACTTTACTATGAAATAAAAATCTATGTAACCGTTTCCTTTAAGTATCCCAAATCTTTCATAGGCACTGCGGTGCCAAGATACTGAACTCACATGAGTCCAAAGTAATAGGAAGGCGTAACAAAAAGCACAAATCAGTAAACAACCAGATTATTTTGCTCTTTCTTTGCTTATGTTTGTGATTTCTGTGAATTAGAAAAACATAACCCGGGAGGACCACGTCATATGATAACTAATCACACACAAAAATGACATCAAAAATACCCTGTCTCGTAAAGTAATTTACAAAGTCAGCATACCCAGTCAGTTAATAAAATACTCACTATACAGAGGTGAACACAATCAGGTCAAAGCAAATTACTTTTGCTCTTTTATGAGAGCATGTTTTGACCAAGTTTTAGCCTCCTGTTTTGGTAAAAGGTGACCCATTCATTTGGCCTTTGCAAGAACATGCTAAAGCCAAGAACATCCCAATTTAATTTTAAAACAAAATTTAACAGATAATTATAATTATTATGAAGTTATATTTGATTTCCAGTATTTATAAAATAACCAGTAACCAAGAAAAATGCATGCTCTATTAGTATAAAATATTATAACTTCTGTGTGTTAGTTTTAAATGTTATAAATGCTTACTATGCAGGGTATTAAACAATGTCGGTAAAATCTATGAAAATAGCATTTTTAACTCCTCAGGTAAGCATTAATAAAATTGTACTTATTGTGGAGATAACACATTTATATTGTGTTGAATATTGATGGCCTCATAGACATATATTGAAGGTGAACAGAGCAAGCCAAACTTGTAAGTGCATGGTTTTCAATGCATAATAATTTTGTGACACTATGATTACACTCTTTCCTTTCATAAGAATCCACCCTCCACTGCCATTAGTTAACCGCATGGTTATTATATTTAGCTTGATTCACTCTAAATGCCGTTATAACACCTGTGGTTTCTCTCATTAAGAAGTGAATGGAAGGGGTCAGGGGTTGAAAGGGCAGCATATGCACTATGAAAAAACTAGTTAACATAACCTATTATATTGGTGCACTGGTTAGTCTCAGTTCTATTCATCACATGATTAGTTCAATCAATATTTATTCCTCTATGCTCCCTTTGTCTTGTACTACAAAGGAGCCATCCTTCAAATTCATGCCATAAGCCTTGTTATCTATAAATTTGTTGCTTAATTTGAGAGGGAATATTTTACTTCTTTGGCAGTCCTGAATTCTTTGGTTCCTTTTCTCTCTAATTATCATTAGGCAGTATAATAGAGAATTGTGTAGATTATTTATAAGTAGATGGTATTAGTAGTTTCTTTTTTATGCTCCTCAAGTACCACATGTATGCATTTCTTCCTTTTGAATCCTCTGTTAAGTTGCTTCTATTTCTCTAAATATGTTTGAATTTGCAAGTCTGGATTGTAAAAGCAAAGATAAGAATGATTTTCTCTCTCAAATATTCATTCTTCTCGTCTGAGTGGGTGGTTATAGGCACATACATATACATATTGTGTATCAGTGTGCATCAACAGACGCCTCCAAAGACTGCTATTATCTGCTAGAGATTCTGTTAAGTCAGAGATTCTATTCAAAGTAATATAAATATTTGCAAGAAGCTGTAATTGGAAGATGATTACAAAATTACAAGAATAATATTTTCTTAGTAGAGCTCATTTTATCAAAGTTCATCATTCATTACATTACAAAAGACTTATTTCATTCATGTACTTAATTTTTACCCTTTAGATAAGAATGGATGGAATAGTAAAACTACATCTAGAATAAAAAATGTTAATTATGAAGCACAATGTCCTTTTCTATTACTTTTCTGTATATTTTAGCATCACAATAAAGTGATTTGTAAATATCAATTACATTAAATTAATGGCAATATAATTTAAAGACTATGTTTTTTGTCTTTATGAGATACAGAAATCATTTAGTTTTAAGAAATTCTCTTCATACTAGAATGATAAAAAATAATGTATTTTAAGTCTCCTCAGTCACTAATAACCTTTGCACTAATAACATATGTGCTCATAACCTTTGTTTTAATCTGTCTAGAATTAGATGGTCTTAACTTTGACATTAATTCACTTATTTTCTCATATAGTTATGTGTAAGGCTTGGATCGCACCACTGTACAGTGGCATTGGTGCTATTGTTCACAATTTTAAATATCACTTTATTTACAAATTTGCAGAACACTAGCAGACCGATAATATTTAAACTTAATTTACTAGAATAATTTTTAACTCTGAATTAATTTGAATGCTACAATATGTACTTTAAATTAGAGGTATATTATTCATTGCAGTAAAAAAAAAGGATCGAGCTAATGTGTTGTGAGTTACATTTATTCTTAGGACTATTGTGGCAAAATTATAAAAACTACCTGGGCCACATGGCATTCCTAAAAGGTGGATACAAGTTTACAAATTGTGAAATAATAGTTGGAAAAAAGTTTTACTTGTATTTTTACCTAGAAAAACTCCCATTTTGAATCATTTAAAAATTCTGAGGACAATTCTGTATGTGCTACTTTTAGAAAAATAGTAGGTATTATTACACAGTTCAAACATCATTTTTCATAAAGACTGACCCTAAAACTTTATATTTTCTCAGTGCATTATAAACATTATAAAATATTTGTTGCTGAAAAATTAGGTCTCATGACTCTGAAACATTTGAATTTAAAATACAATGTATGCAAATACACACCTGAATAATTGCTTTTAAGGCAATTAATAATTTAGTATTTCAACAAACTGTTGTTACAATAAGTAAATGTTAACACTCATTATTAAGAGTATAAAATAAACTCATGTTAAAGTAAAACTTTGCATAAATCACTTTAATAATGATACAAGAACCCATTTTTTAAAGGGTTTTCTAATGGGCAAAACCTGTACTGTTGTTAATGGGAAATCCAGGACTTCTAAGTTTTAAATGAACACTAATAAAGGAGTTTTAATCTTTATCTTTCATGTTTATGTAGCCTGCTGCTCAAAATTTTTTCTTTATATTTCCATCCGGTTTTCCGATTCCTGATTTTCTGAAAATACAGACAAGTAAAAAACCCTGGTGGTTCTAATACATATTCCAGAAGTCTGGGATATGAAGCACTTCTGTAACAAGAGTATACAATATGTGCTTGTTACAGATTAACCTGGGGAGTTGGGGAAAGGGGAAGCAGAACATCCCAAGATGTCCTCACCTAAAAAATACTTTATTGTTGTGGCTATATATTTTTGAACAATACTTGAAATATAGCTTTAGGATTTTTCCTTAAATGGTTTAATTGTTTCCTTTTCTTGGAATAAAGACAGCTTACTGAAAATTACTTAATGAACAATTATTAATGGACTACTTACAGAGATGTCCTTCCAGCAGTGTTTTTTAATTGTGGGAAGCGGAACGTTTGCTAGAAATATTGAATTGCAATGTGTGGAGGAAATGAAGATGAAGAACTTGTTTAGGAGCTCTAAAGGCCTGGCCAGCAGGACATTCAGAGCTCCAGATTTTTGAGAGCTACGATACCGCTGAAAGCAAGCAGCCTTTTTTTCTAAAGTTAGCAACTAATAAAAATTAACTACCTGAAAAGAATAGATAAAAACTGGGCTTGAGGAAAGCCAAGCTCCATCCTTGTTTACAGCAAGCATAAAACCAGATTTCTAATCCGCAGTGCCACAACCATCTATTGATTGAGACATCTGCGCCCCGGTTTTTGGAAGCAGGGCTTTCTGCGGAGGCAGGGATGAAATATCCGACCCGTTCGGTTTCCTTGTGGAATAAACAGGCGATAGGACTCCCAGGAAGAAGTCTTGAAACCCACTCCTCGTCTCACTCGTTTCTCACCTATGGACAGCCCCAATTACAAGTCCTTCTTTCCGCCTTCGGAAGTCATTCTTCGCAAGAATGCCATCTACGAAGAAGTTTCTCTAGAACTGACGCGGTAACCTTCAGCAGACAAAGCCTGAAATGCTTTGTGCTGCACCAGGTACTGCAACCTCGTCCGCCCCAGGCCAGCTCAGAGCGAGCCAGCGCGCTCTATCTGGACTCAGTTCTGCTGTGGAGCAGGACAATGACCTCAAAGATCAGAGCTCCTTAACCCCTTTCCTACCTCAGAGCTTCCCTCGGGATAAAGGGTCTTTAACTACCTTAGACCTTGTGGAAGCGGGGTAGAAGTGAGTGGGTGGGTTTGCTGGCATGGTTCTCAGGGTGACCACCACTCAATCTTGGACCAAGTCTGAGACGCCCTGACTCAGGACTGTTGCCAACAGAGGTCCTGACTGGAGGTGGATCCACCCGGGGATAGGGAGCGTGGGTCTACGTGCGTGTGCGTGTGTGTGCGTGTGTGCGTGTGTGTGTGTGTGTGTGTGTGGCGGGGGAGTTCTGGGGGAAATGGAGTGGGCACATTGTACAGCTAAACTGAAAAACCGCCCTCCTTCCCCCCAGTGCAGGCTGCTTAGCAGCCCAGGCAAAGAGAAAGCTTATTTGTTTCCGCTCTCACTTCTCAAGTTCACGCTCAAGTTCAACTCCTGACTCCCACAAGACGTCTGAGTAGTCTGGCTCTTTTCTCAATACATCCTTAAAGAACAACCCCTGATGTCGGAGGAGGGCAAGGTCTGTAGGAAAGGCGCAGCGATGGCAGAGCAGAGACAGCAAGGGGTCAAGAAAGGCGAGCCGGGGAGAGCCAGAAGGACCCGGCCACCTTTGAGGCGTACTTGTTCTTCACGCGTCCCAGCAGGCCGCGCGAGAGCCCCTTTAAGTTAGAAGGCGAAGCAGTCCTGCGCAGCCTGGCGGGCGTGGCGCCCTCTAGAACGCAGGCGTGGGCTTGGACTGGGTTCTCAAGGTGAGCATGAGGTGAGCGCCTGACTTTCAAACCTCCAAGCTGCTTGATCCCCAAAGCGAGCACCGTGGAGAACCCAAACTGTCTCCGGCAAACTGCTCCTTCAGGAGGAGCGCGATCAAGCTACATCCACTCCTGCCCCGGACTCTTCTGAGATTTTTCCTTTGAAATTACAATTTGAGAGGAGAGTGAGAGGCTCTTATGCCCCAGGTCCCAGGGCCGGATCGGAGCTGAGGTAGCGCGTGGCTTCAGACATGCAGAAAATAAGAATACAGCCATGGGAGGAGTGTTGAAATGGGAGAAGCAATGGAGCGACGAACTAGTAACCTCAGACCCGAGCACAGGAAACCTAGAGAGCAGATGGTGGTGAGATGGGACAGGAAAACAAACAAACAACAACAAAACAAAACAAAAAACAGCAAAGTTTCCAGGAAGAATTGGGACAGTAGAACATGTGACCAAACCCCCAACTGAGACACTGAAGTGCAACCAGCTAGCACTCACTAGGACCCCACTCCCAGTGCGCAGGGCCAGTCAGGACCATCCATCCCATCACGACGTCCCTGTTCCTTACCTTCAGCTACCTCCTCCTCACTCACCTCCCTGCACAGCCTCTCGGTTCCTCCTCCCTTCCCTTATTGCCACATCCCAGCGCCCAGCCCACTCTCTGCCATAAACCTCCGGGGTCGGGGCTCACTGCGTGCAGAGCATGGGGTGTATGCACGCTGCACACTAGGGGCTCTCCTAGAGAGGCGTTGGGGGATTGGGTAGCAGGAGAACACAGCCAGGTGGGACGTGATGTGTGTTTGCATCTCAACTCTCCCAAGGTCTTCCTGATCAATCCACCTGTCGCGGGGTCAGTGATGCAGGAGGGGCCGGAGCTGGCCATTTCCAACTTTTGGTTGCCAGGACCCGGAGAAACGTTCGAAGGGGACAGGAGGCCCCCACCCCCACTGTCCACACACAAAGAACAGCAGGGTGGCCAGGAAGAAACACTGGGGGGTTGGGGTGGGGACGGGTGTCCAGAGGCTTGCACAGATCCCTACGACCAACGGGCACTCGGTCTGCTCTCCAAAATGAGTGAAGTTGTGGCCAAGAGGACAGGGAAGGGGAGTCGGTCCGGCACAGCGCGCAGGAGAAGTCAAGGTTCTGGCCCCGCGCGGGAGGAGAGCCCGAAGTGCAGCAAGAGCAGGCGTCGCGCCCCGATCTCTGGCGCCCCGCCCCGCAGCCTCCAGCTTGCCCAGGGCGGTCCTGCGGCTGCTTTCGCCACCTGGGGTCCTGGCCAAAGGGCTTCGCACAGCATCACCTCACGCAGCGGCCCTTGGACAAAAAAGACTTCCCCGCCGCGGCTAGCGCGAGCTCTCAGGTCCTTTGGAACTTTCTCTACACAACTTTTTCCGGGTGGCGCTCGTCCCTGGTCTGCGCGGGCTTGGGCGCGCGGACCTGGCCAGGGCGCGGAGCTGGCGGGAGAGACGCGCGCAGCGGACGGCCCCCGAATCCGAGTCCTGCCCCGCGACACCGCCCCTCTGGCTACCCCTCCCACGAATGGACGCGTCAGCTGGCCAGGATGCTGGTGGGTTTTGTAACCTGGGGAGTGTGTGTGTGCCTTCGCGCTCCCGCTCCGCCGCCCGCCTGTGCGCCCCGCGCGCTCCCACCCGGCTGGAGACCACCGTGCGCCAGGCGATTCCAGCGGTTTCTGCCGAGAGGAGAATCCCTCTCCCGGCTCTCCCTCCGTACTGCGTCCTCTTCCGCACCCAGAGTGGCACGCAAAAATGGTTTAGTGCAACTCGACTGGGAAGAAGCAGCTAGAGAGTTCGCTCCTCTTTCCGAAAAGCGCCCTCCCGCGTCCCTCCAGAACTCCCGAGAGGCATGAAGACCTTCCCACAACTTTCTACGCCCAGGCCATTTGTAGCCCACTCGCGAAGGCAAAGTCGGGAGCTGCGCCCCGTTAACCTCTTCCCCACGGTCTGGGAGTCCTCCCCTCCCCCACTCCCCATTGCGCTGGCGTTGGCCGGACCCGGGGAGCCTCCGCGCCCGCGGGTTCGCTTACCTCGCATGGTGTGGCCGCTCTCCCGCTCCGTGTAGTCATGAAGCTGCTCCCAGCCCGAACCCCGGAGAGCCCCCAAATCCCGCTCAGCACGAGTGAGGAAGGTGGTCGGCGAAGAGCTGCTCCGCTGAGAAAACCATCCCTTACGGCGGACGCTGTGGCCGGAGGGTGACGTTTGCCGCCGCCGCTATGTTAACAGTTTTGACGACGGTGGTGGTGACTGTTTTGATGATTGTTTGTTTGGTTGTTTGTTTTCAGGAAGGGTGAAAAGAATGTGCTGGCTGGCTGGTGCCTGGGTTTTGTTTTGCTTTTGTTTTGCTTTTCTCTTTCTCTCCAATGTACTTGCTTTTAAAAAAATGCTACTGCCTCCGGCTCAGAAGATTTCTTTTGTGATCACTTGGATTGAGGAGGAGGAGGAAGGGGAACAGGAGGAGGAGGAGTTGGTGGTGGTTTTGTTAGTTACAAAGAAGAGGGGGAACGAGCAAAGAAAAAAGAGGAAACAGAAAGAAAAGAAAGGCGGAGTGGATGACAGAGCATGTGCGTTTTCACATGACATCTGTGCCTGTTAGCGGATCCACAACGTGAATTTTCACTGTTCAGTTACAGGATGGAAGGCTGCGAGAGAGAAAGAGAGGAGAGATGCGGAGACAGAGCGCCGAGAAGGGGCTTATACGCGGGGGCGGCTTTGGCCGGGACTTCCAGGCCCCGCCTCCTGTCAGGGCCACCACCAATCAGCCCGCAGCGCCCCTTGAACGGGCTGGGACCACGGGGGAAGGGATCTGATTGGAGTCAGGGGGCGGGGATTAGGGACACCGGAGCTGAATGCGGTCAGGGCTGGAACCAGATACTGGAGACTGCCCTGCGTAGAGTAAGAGAAGGACTGAGCGAGTAGGGCAGATGTGCAGGTGACATTTCACTTCCGATTCCAGGAAGAGGGAGAGGACACTGAGCAGTCCTTCCGTGGCTAGACAAGCGGGCTCTCACGTTGGGTCCTTCTCTGGCAAGGCCTGTGTGCCCCAGATGGTTAGTTTTGAATTTACGGCAGAGCTCTGCTGAGTCCTTTTTCGGTGAATTCCTGTGTCTGGCGGGGGTTTCCCTTGGCAGGACACTTCAGTTTTAGTGGCAGTATTACACAAATCAACTTCCAGCACTTTGAGCTCAACTATAATGCAGTCAGTCCCATGCAAGTAGCAGCCCGCTTTCTTTAAAACCATTTCCCAGATGCTTCCTGCTCCCAAACCTAAAAGCAAACAAAAACAAAACACCGGGCTCTTACCTGTTTTTTTTTTTTTTTTTTTAAGATCGTTTAAAGATTTTAATAATTTCTTTTGTCAAGGGAATTGATTTTTATTAGCATTTGGAGAATCTCCTGGCGTTGGGCTACATAAATCAAGTATAATATGCCCAGTTGGCTTTGTGGCTACCTTAATGATGTAAGGCAAAGAGCTGAGGCCAGAACGTATGGTTGTGTGGTGCTCTTTATTTGATAAAGGTGCAGGGCTCTAGGAGGGAGGACCTGTTCATTCTAGTTGCTACGGAGAAGACATTTACTAATTTAGAGGAGACTGGCAATTCCATGTAGATGAAGTTATTTGTATCCTTGAGGTGAAAATTGTCATCTATGACCATTTATTTGTGTTTTGATAAAAATCTCATGCTTATAGCAAACCTGTTCCTTTGCAAGTTTCCCCCTCTCATTGAACAAAATAAACCTATCACACAGATGGTCACATCTACTTTCCACAGTAGGAAACTTTGTAAATACTTTGGTTAAATGCTCACCCTAAAAGAGAGGGGAGTAAAAAAATTTGCCTCATCCACTCAGTCTTACGGCACTGAAGCATCTACTCATGAGCATACCTGTAGGCAGAGCAGGCCTCATCCTCTTTTAGGTACATGAGTAATTTGATTTACTGGGTATATATTCATAGTATGTCGTGTAACACAAAATGCAATGTAGAACTGCTATTGTTTAGTTAACTAGATCATTTCACACTGCCAAGTTGTTTTTTTCCCCGATTAAATAAAAAATGGATTACTTGCTGAATCTTCACTAGTGTTAAATTGACGTAGCCCTGCTGTATGCCCTTCCATTTGCAAGCCAATGTATAATTGACAAAAGTTTTAGTATTAGGTATGAAAGTTGATTGAGTCTTTCATTAAATGAAATGAACAAAAGGAAATTACTGTTCAGAATAGTTATTCCCTTATAAATACCTTTCCTCTAGATTTGTAATTGACACAGTAGTTAATCTTTTAAGATAATGTTTAAGGCTCCCTGGCTTTTATCATTTTTAATCAAGTAAAATAGATTCATCATCATTGCATTAAAGCCACACTGTTATGCTTAATTTATTGCTTCACTAAAATTTATTGAATGTAAAATAGTTAAAAAACAAATTGTGACTGCATCATTTTAATTTCATGTGCTTCAAGTAGAGACACAAGAATATTGAAAACTCCAAAGTCTTTGCAAATACTATAATTATTATTGCTGCTGTCATTATTTTGGATTTCTATTTCTAATTAAAAAAGTCAAAATTAAATTTTTAACTTTTTAATTTAGTCTTAAATTGCTAAATATGTAGTGAGTTTAAAAATTGTTTACTACTTCTATATATCTATAATTCTTTTAAAAGTTAACATAGTGAAAAGTACTTTTCCCCCCTTCTATACATTTTTACATGTCTTTTACTTAGTGGGTTCAACAACACATAATTTTGCTTAGAACTATATCACATATTTTCTAAAACCCTTGAAAACTTCTGAAATAAACGTTAATAAGAAATAAAGTCTTAATTAGATTCTATCTTTTTAGAAATGCACATATAATATGTTATATATGGTGGTACAAAATACTTCCTTTATTAGAGTGAATAAATGTTGATCACTGGCTATAAATGTGGTGATCTGGGACTTTTTCAATTTTCTTAAATATGTAAAAACTCAATTCTTGAGCATTTCTAATAACTTGCACATTATTTCAACTGAATGGAACCTATTTAAAACTATTCAGGATTTCATTAAAGAAATCAGTGTTTTCCGAGAAGTCATGAAATACTGAGGTGTAATCTGATGTTTTTATAACCTGTCTGTCAGGAAACATCTATGTTTCAAGTGGCATAATAACAATATATGAATGTCCTTGTTTACGTGAAGTATAGTGTCAGCAATTTCATTCGAATGATTATAGAACCCTTTGGTTTTCTGTAAGCTTGAAACTCTGCTTTTCGCTCTGGGCCTAAAAGATATTCCAAGCTGATACTTAAATTTTGATAAATTAAAATGAAAATCATTAAGCCTTATAGCACTGTACTTAATCTCTTAATCTCTAGAAATGATGTAAATTCACTTAGGTTTGCCTGATTACCTGCTTTCCCTACATATTACCATCCTTCAGAGTTAGCTATGAGACCATGGAATAATGATAATGACAAGAAATATCCTGTGGACACAAAGGTTTAATATGACCCACCCACTTAAGGTGACCAAGGCATTTAGGATTATTTCAGCCCTAAAATACTTGAATCAAAATAGGAGGAAATGCTTCGCTATATTTTGAACTGTCAGTCCATACATAGATTATTTCAAATAGTTATGAATCTTGGAGGCACATTAGCAATACTTATAAAATTATTACATTTTGAATGACTAAAAGATTGAGTGTTTTAAGCCCAATTTAGGAGTGCTGTTGGAGTATGGTTGTGAAAATTGAAAAAGGGATATAAAGTTGCCTTAAATATTGAGAAATCCAGAAATATTGGAACCTATTAGAAATGAAAAAGGTGAAATACTGAGCTCTCTGTTTCTGGAGGCATCCAAGAAAAGATGAAATGAAAGTCAAGTACACAGATTTCTCTCTACTAGGCTGGGAATTGTCTAGATTACCTCCAGTATTTTTTATAACTCTAAATGTATTCACATGTAAGTAAATACCACTACCCCAGTAGTGCAACAGAACTAATGCTCTGCCATATCTGAGAGTGCAGGCTCTATGAAAACAGGAGCCAGGATTTCCCTAGAGCTTGGAAGAGCTCCTGGTACTTTATAGATGCTTGGTACTTATTGGTTGAATGAATGCCTTCTACTCTTTTGTTCATTGGATGTGGACCTGAAATACAGCAAAGACTTGAATAAGATCTCTCCTTTCTTAAATTTGAATGAATAAAAAAGACAGAGGGAGAGAGATGGAGGGAGAAGGAAAGGGAGAGGAAGATGAGTGGGGAGAGGGAGGAAGGGGCATAGAGAGAGAGAGAGAGAAAATTTTTTGCATTTTAAACTCTTCTAATTTGTGGAAGAAAATGACATTTGAGTTTGGTTACAAAATTATAAAGGAAAGCAAAATCTAATTGATTTTATATTTGTTATCATTCTCAATTTATTTTCAGATGAAGTCTTTATATCTTTTAGTACTTTAAGTTTATTATTTTTAAGTATGGATGCAAAGTCAACACATTTTCAGAATGAAAACATAAAGGAAATATTAAAAATATATAGCTTGTATGTTATGTATTATATTCAAAAGGGTGTTATGGGTCAAAGCCTAAAATGAACCTCAATATGTGGATAAAGGGTGAGTAAGGCAAGGTTTACAATAAAGACAAAATATACATGGCAGGAATAAAAGAGCTAATATTTATTGTATGAATCACATGAACTATCAGCCTATCTAATTTCTATCTCTTAAAAGAGCCTACAAAGTATGTAATATATCCCACTCCCTCCCTCGTCTCCCTTTTATTTTTTAACAGATAAAGGAACAAAGACTTAGAAGCTTAAGTAACTTACATAAGATCACAAATCTAAAAATGTTAGATCCAAGATTCAAACTCAAATGTAGTCACCAAAATCTAAGTTCTATGAGTGCAGGGACTTTCTTGATTTATTTTTTTTAAATGCTGACTCCCCAGGAAATAGAATATTGCTTGGCAAATAGTAGATACTTAAAATACACTTCTGAATGAATAAATGGACATTTGGTCTCTTGTCTCCGTCATACAGTACTACATGCCCCATGCTATATGACTGAAGCTAGTTACTTGCTAAATGCCTTTAAGAAAATAACATGAATTTTGAATTTGAAAAATAAAAGAATACTGTGAAAAATTTATGTAATTATTATCTAATGCCTAATTCAGATCCATCATAAAGTCTGGAAATATTTTTGTAATAAATATTTTATGTCATAGATAATTTGGGCCTGTATTAAATTGGCACCAGTAAAAATTAACATTAAGGCAAGGGAGAAGTCAAAACAAAGCCTCATGAGTAGGAGGTTGGTAGAATGAATATATCATTAATACACCAGTAAATAAGTAAGGAGGAGCAAGTTCTTGATTAAATAGGGTGAACTAAGAAGTTAATTTTCAGTTTTGGTACATATTGGTGACAATGTCCAACAGATGGTTGGGTATGTAGAATTGGAGATTTGGAAATTTTTAAGAAGTGCAAGTAAGGATTTATGAGACATTCAAAAACACTAAGGAGAAGATAAATAATATGAGAAGAAAACAAATGTCTCTCTTTATAGGTAGGAGATATATGGTAAGCCAGTGAAGGAGAGGATGAATGAAAGAGGGAAGATGTCAACTATGACAGTATTGAATCAGCGTTGTCAAGGAGTCAAGGTAAGGGAGAGTTTTAAGAAAAAGAATAATCAACAGTGTCAGGCAAAGAAGTCAAGGGCTATTGGGCTCTCCCTCCCTCTCTCTCTACACACACAAACACACACATGCACACACACACCCTATATTTCTTTCCTATATGAATTTGAGAATGAACAGAATGGTCATTTCTGAATTAAAAAGAGTTGAAAGAAATGAGATCAGGTGTCATACGTTAGCTTTGATGAGAAAGGCACCTTTTCTTCTGAGACTAAAATTGAGAAACAAATAACAGATAAAGACAGCAACTTTGTAGAGTTAACAGGGTTTGGAGTCACATGCAGAGTGGAAATATTGAGGTTTAGGTCCTAGTTAACAATTCACTTACCTGTGTGACACCATGCAAGTCACATTATTTCTGCATTCCAGTTTCCCCATTAGGCAACACGCAGCACAAGGGTAGTGATTCTGCCATTTTCATTTTGATATCAAGCACCTGGCATTCTAAACTGCTTGTTAAATAAATTAGTTCAATTTGAGAGATGAATCATTAGTGAAACTTTGTCTCAGTTTAGTGCTTGTCCTACGATATAATATTTAGATCTCTTTTCTTTGCAACCACACGTGCTCTCCTAAAACAGGCTGGTTTAAAAAAACGAAATCTAAGGATCTACTGGCTGCCAGTGTATTCCAGACACTAGTTAAAGACTTCATTTTATAAAACTAGATTAAAATATTTAAAAAATATATTTTAAAGCTTCTTTATAAGAATAAGCTGTGCATAGCTAATAAAATTATTTTAAAATAAGATTAATCCAGAACGAATTTAAATGCATGAAAATAGTAACATAAAAAAACAAACTGTAAGAAAATCCCCTAACCTTATAATAGTAGTTTACTGGAGGAATCAGAGAGAGAATGAGGAGTAGAACATGTTGTGCCATGAATTTTGTACTGTTTGATTTATTTATAAGTAGATATTATTTTGTGTTTGTGTCTGTGTGTCTGTGTGTGCATGCACATACGATGTTTTTTCAAGAGAACCAGAATGGGAAAAAAATGATTAATTCATAGAACTTTCCTTACCAAAACTCACTCTAATGTCATTCCAACAAAAGTAGAATATTTTGGCACAAAAATAGATAAAAAATGGAGCATAGTAGAGCATACAGAAATTGATTTAAGGCTTAAGGACCTTGAATAAAATCCGAAGTGGCATTTCAGTTCAGATTGGGAAATACGATGCATTTTGATATAATGGATAAAGCTAGTTTCTATCTCAGATCATATACAAATGTACATTTCATATGGAGTAGAGATTTAAATGAAATATATAAATAAACATACAAAATAATAGAAGTATACTTGTGCATATACTTGTATGTTTTGGATGGGGCACTCTTTTCTAAATTAGGAAACCTAGTCTCCATAAAGAAAAAGATACATTTTTCTATATACAAATTTAAAAGGAAATATTTAAAATAGCAAATGACTCTAAAATCAAGTGAAAATACACACAATAGGCAGGAAAAAGTATTATTGCACAAAAATTTAATGACCTTTATAAACCAATGTATATAAACTTAGAAACTGATGAAAAACAAACATCTCGAAGCTAGGTTCAGTAGAGGAAAGAGGGCTGCATGATAAAAAACATCCTTTTTTTACACTTGATGGTTTTTGCTACAGTACACAGTTTCTTTATTATGTCTTATATCTCTATTAATGCTATTGAAAAGCCCCTTTTCAGATTACTTGACAAAATTTTAATATAACTTCTTGTGCATTTATTTAAATATAAACTAAGATGCAAATGCAATGTTTTGTCTAACTTCAGCTGTTGATACACTGCAAATTTTAGCTCTAATTAGTTACTTTTCTTTATTTTTCTGCCTCATCAATCCAAGCTACCGCCTCTCTCCTACCTTGATTGTATTTTTTAGTCCTAGAATTTCTATTTGGTTCTTTTTTTATAGGTTCCAGTTATCTGGCAAAATCCCCCATCTTATCATCTGTTTTCTTGAACATATTAACAATGGTTAATTTAAAGTCAATTTTTATTGTTTTAATATTTGTGTTATATGTTAGTTATGTAGTTTATTAATTCTCAAGGATTTTTAATTGAAATTCTAGACATATTCTGTTACTATAGAGTATCTGGGTCATTTAAATGCTATGTTTTATGGTGGTGTTTATCTTCTTTTGTCTCAGAAAAGATTGTAATGGAAAGAAAAAACAAAGGTGAAGGCTATTTAAAGATTTGAGTTTGAAAAAAATTTGGTGAAAGGCACAAACACAGACCCAACTAGGCCCAGGGCACTTTCCGTTAAGATTTAAGAACTTACTATGTGTTTCCATTTCCCAAATATCAACATTATTACTGGTATATTGCTGCATATTTACAGTATCACTAAAAACACTATCCTGTTTTTAACTCATTCACCAGAATCACACCATTTTTCCATACAAAATATTTTCACCTCTTCTATTGCTCGAAGGAGTTGATAAGAATCTGCATTTTGCTTTTGAAGATGTGAGATCTCATTCTTGGAATGTACTTCAAAGTTTCTTGCTTTGAAATAAGAATACACAGCTAACTGCAGCTCCTTTGGGGAACTAGATTGCAAGCACCATGCCCCTTCCTTAGAATGCATCCACATACATGTTATAGGACTGTCCAGGTGAATGCTTAGTAGATCTGGGGTCTGACCATATTTTGATAAATGATGCACATATGCAATTTAAAAGCCTAAAGTGCAATGGCAGAGATCAGGAGATATTTGTGTTAATGAAAGCATGATTTTCTGGATCAAAGCAGACAAGGAGGCTTAATTCTCTCAGATAAGGAGGACTGCAGAATCTGTTTAGTGAATGAAAAGAGAGGCTGATGGAGGATGAGCTCTTTAAATAAGGGCAAAGTACTTTATCAATCCAAACCAGTTTTCAAAAAGCTCATCCTTCTCTCTGGAGTAAAAGGATGAAATCAGCTTGCTTAAAAACTCTAAGCAAGTATATCTGAACTCCCTAGTGGGATACTCAGTTAGCAGGTATGAACATCTGGAGAAATGTTTTATATTTTATTTGAATGTAAATTCTGTTTAACTCAACAGGACTTAGAAGAGGGAGAGAAAAAGAAATGTAAGATAGATCCAAGGTGGAAATAAAGTGTGAGAAAAGAAATGAGAATTCAGGGATTAAAAAAGTCTTAGAGAAATGGGGAAGGTATACTCATATGTATGTCCTTAATACAGTGATAACTAATGTGTATTGTATATTTAGTGGGACATAGAGGGCTGTCTGGAAAAAATCTAGCCATAAGTGCCTCTATTTATTCATATTACATGGCTGGATACTTTCCAGACAACCCTCATATTTCAGACAAGGCATTATATGAATGAATGAAAAAAGTAGGGCTGGGGCATAAAGATAAAAGAAAAGGAATAAGAGATTAAAAAAAAAAAAGAGGGCAAGGGGCAGTGGAGACTTTGGGAGTGGAGTTGGTTGTCTGGTTTCCTGAGGAATAGTACCTGAGTTTGTTCACTTGCTGTTGTTTGTTTGTATTTTTGGCAATTCAATCTTAAATCTGTTCTCACAATGACACCCCTAATCTACCAGTCCCTGTCTTGACCACTGTGGTCTACCATGGAAAAAGGAAGTGATGGGCTTTTCTGTGTAAGTTTATGAACAGTATGCAAGTGTGAAACCAATAATACAGAACAATGTTCACAGGCCCCAAATAAAAGTTTCAGAAAGGACTTTATTTTTTTCTGTGAATTGAACACATAGCCATTAACTAAGTTATTTTATGTTTTCCTTTTTAAATTTTGATAAAGTTAATATTGTTCTTTGTGAATTCCTTAAACTTAATAATAAAATTAGTGCTATGATATGGCTATCATTTGAAAAAGGGAGAAAAAAATCTTTCCAAATACCAGTGAATTGACAAAAGGTATAATGCATACAAGTAAATAATTTTTTAAAATTTAATACATTTATTACACTCAAAGTGTAGTAGAAATAAGAACAAAAGAATTATTTTTTTGCTGGTCACAAATCTCAAAGGATTATGTAATTAAAGAAAAAGCAAAGAAGTATGGTTTTGAAAAATAATTGGTCAAACCATATTTGAAATCATGCAAGTGTGCCCCCAGAGAAGGATAGTATTCTTTCATGTATTTAAACCTGAAGTAAATTGGTAAACAGTTGCAGAGATTTTCTTAGATCTCTTTATCCACTACCTTTGCTTCTGGAGATACTGCCAGGACATAAACGAAGTGAATAAGTGGAAAGATTCAGGGCAACAAATAACCATGTGTCCTCTGCTCCATTCCAAGGGGTGGGTGGCACTCACTTCCTGTCCCAACAGATTTGGAAATGGAAGAACAGTGTCCAGCAGAGGGCGCAGTGCTAGTGTCAGGAGTGCTGGTTTGGCAACTACTTCAACTCTACTGGGTAGAAGAAGCCAGAGAACCTGACCACACCGAAGTGATGGCAATAAAGTGGCCAGCACATTTCTATACTTACAGGGCTCATTGTCGACCACCAAGTCAATATTTTAACTTCAAGTCCACTGAGTTCAAAATTACATATAAAAACCAACCACACTCATCTGACTTAACCGTTTTTATTCAATTAATTTTTTTAAAGTTAAGTATTATGAATGAGAGCCTATCAGCGAAATACCCATAAGCCATTAATTTTTAATAATTGCTTACAATATAGAGTAGTATATTATGTCGTATGTTTCTCATATGTTACCTGTCCATAGAGCAAGATTTTTTTTTCCGGTTCATTCTATGTTTGTCCCATTTAAATGTTGAAATAGCTAGGTCTTTAGCAACCTGATTACACACTGATCATTTTATCTTGGAAGGCTACCTTGACTGGGCAATAATAGATCCTTACAAACAAGCTCTCAGAAAGATCAACAGTCTTCAAAGGAAAATAAATTTTTTTCCTAAAGAACTAAAGAACTTAGCAATAACAAAAGGACAATAAATGGAAACATTAAAATGCCTGAGGAAAAGGCAAGCAGGTCTTCACCTGTGGACTGTGAAGAGCAGGCAGCCTCAGTGTGAGCAGGTTGATAGAAAAATGTAGATGGTATTGTTACAAATGATTGAAATGAAACTCAGGGGAGGAAAAAAGGAATTATCTTTTCAAAAGCAGACATTGTGAAACCATTACTATATTTACAAATAGGTTTCTCATTTATTTAAAAATTCAATTATTAATAATATAAATTTAAACAAAATCTGCCATCTCAATCACTAATATATTTCAACAGAGGTCAAAACTGAGTAAATCTGTTACAAAGACAATAAAAACTGTTAAAACTAAAAATTTACCTAACTAGGAATGCTTCTATAAGATATTCTAAGATATACATAAAACAAAAAGATTATTGTCCTATATCATTGTGCTTTAAAATTTATATAGAAAACTTGTAAGACATATACAAATGAAAAGAAATACTACAAAACCTAAAGTTGAAACAAACTAAATAAAAAAAAGAATTTTCTGATGATGAGATGATTTTGTGAACCACATTAGAATTATTATTTTTAACAGACTTTACTTTTTGCAGCAGTGTTACGTTTGCAGAAAAATTGAGCAGAATGTACAGAGTTTCCATAAGCCCCTTTTAATAACACTTTACATTAGGGTATATGTTTATAATTAATGAACTAATATTAATATGATCATTAACCGAAGTCCACAGTTTACATTAGGGTTCACTCTCCGTGTCATACACTCTATGGGTTTTGACAAATGTATAATCACATACATCCACCATTATAGAATAGTTTCATTATCCTAAAAATCCTAGGTTCCACCTATTTATCTCTTCTTATCTTTCTCCCACCTCCAAATCTCTGACATCCACTGATCTTTTTAATATCTTTATAGTCTTCTCTTTGTAGAATGTCATAGAGTTGAAATCATACATCGTGTAGTTTTTTCAGATTGGCTTCTTTCATTTACTGATATACAAGTCTGAATATTAAGTTCACAAACCTATCTTATTTCTGAATATCACTATGATCACCTTTGAAGTCCTCCCCTTGGGAAGCTATGCACCGATGCCAGGACCTAGTCCACCCTTCAAAGCAATTTTGGAACTCTTTCTGGAATGGCCATCAGAGCTGTTGTCGTACCCAAATCTGACAATTAAATTCGTGAACTTTCCATCACGTGCTTACATTTGGTAAGGTGGTGTTTGTACAGTGCTGCCAACGTTAGTGCACGGGGGCAAATTTTTTATTCAAATGAGTGAATATTATTCAGGAGTATAATTGTTACATTATGTGGCAAGGCAAGAGCATATTTAGTTTTGTAAGAAACTATGCCAAACTGTCTTTCCAAGTGGCGGCACCATTTTGCCTTCTCACCAGTAATGAGTGTGAGCTTCTGTTGCTCCTCACCAGCATTTGGCATTATCACTTCTCTGAGTTTTGACCATTCTAATAGGTGTGTAGTGATGTCTTATTGTTGTTCTATTTTGCAATTTCTTAATGACATGATGTTGGACATCTTTGCCATTTGTTTATTTTATTGGTGAGGAGTCTACTACCTTCCTCCTTTTGCCTCAAATTGATGATATTTAATTTATAAAATAGATATAACAATCAACAGAGAAAGCTTGGAAAAAAATTAAATTTCTCATAATTATATTTAACCAGTTAATTATTGCCATTTTTATATTATTTTTCCAATATTCTCTTTTTTAAATACACAGGGATTTTACATAATTATTATTATGTATGTATAATTTTATATGCTAGCTTTGTTTAATATTATAACATATTTTAGTTATTAATATAATTTATTATAAATAACTAGATATATAACAATTTTATAATCATTTCTGTGTTTAGATTACTTTCACTTGTCATGCTATGTTTTAAAAAGTTTTCTTAACAAAATAAATTTAAAGATTTATATTTGAATTGAAAATGCAAATATTGCAAATTCTTATGTGTTTTTGTAGATTAAAATTACCTATGTTTGCAATACAGAACTATTTTGTAAAAATTTCTATATAGAAAACATTTTATGTTGGAGCTGCTGCCTATAAACCAGGGTCATGAGATCACTTGATATCAATAGAAGATTATAGATAGAGATCATTTTAACATGTAAAAAAATTCTGATAAGATTTTCCTATGTGGTGGAGCCTCTATCATATGATATTTATTTTGATAGCTATACAGAACCCAAAGGTAGAAAAGGGTCTTCTTAAAGGAATTCTTAAAATTGGCACAGTTTTGTGCTCTGGAGATTTTAACATGTTCCTGTATTTCTGGTATATCTAATCAGAATCTCTTTTTTAAAGTTTCAAATGGATTTTTACATTTTCTCATTAAATTTATTAGGGTGACACTGGTTAGTAAAATTATACGGATGTCAAATGTACATTTCTATAATACATCATCTATGTGTTGCCTTATGAGTTTACAACCCGGAGTCAGTTCTCTTTCATCACCATATATTTGACTCTTCTCCTTCCTCTACTACCTTCCTCCTAACACTCTTGTAACTACTAAATTATTGTCTGTGTCTAAGAGTTTTTGTTTGTCTTGTTCTTTCATTGCTTTTAGTTTTATATTCCACATATGAATAAAGTCATATGGTTCTTCACTTTTTCTGTCTGACTTATTTCTCTCAGCATGATAATCTCAAGATCCATGCATATTGTTGCAAATGGCCATATTTCATATTTTCTTACGGCCAGGTAATATTCCATTGTGTATATGTACCACATCTTCTTTATCCAATCGTTATGAATAGTGCTGCAATAAATATCAGGGTATGTATAGCTTTGTGGACAAGTTTTCAGATTTTTTGGGTAGATACTCAGAAAAGGGACTGCTGGGTCATATGGTTAACTCCATTCTTAAATTTTTGAGGAACCTCCATACTGTTATTCATAGTGGCTGTATCAATTTACATTTCAGCAGTGTATGAGGGTTCTTTATTCCCCATAGCCTCTCGAACACTTGTTATTTGTCTTATTGATGATAGCCATTCTAACAGATGTGAGAAAATATCTCATTGTGTTGTTTTGATTTGCATTTTTCTAACTGCTAGTGAAGTTGAGCATTTTTTCACATCTGTTGGCAATTTGTTTGTCCTCTGGAGAAGTGTCTATTCAAATCCTCTGTCCATTTTAAAAATTAGATTGGTTTTTTTCTTTGTTGTTGTTTGTTGGGTTGTATGAGTTCTTTACATATTTTGGATATTAGTCCCTTAGCAAAGGTGTTGTTGGCAAATATTTTCTCCCATTCAGTTGGTTGTTTCTTTGCTTTGTTGATGGTTTCTTTGGCTGTGCAGAAGCTTTTTAGTTTGATACTGAACTATATCTAACTAAAATCTTAATACATGCTATGCCATCAAAAATTCCGTGTTGGTTGGGAGCTCTATAATACAAGGATTATGTCAGGAAGAGTAAGGATTTAGAGTCAGAGGCCAATCATTAAATTCTTCTTTTCCTCATTCTTCATCTATTGTTCCAATCAAACAATCTGAGAATTGAATCAGATCATATGTAAAACACTCAATATTCAGTTATTATTATCTGAGTCTTAATCTGTTTCTCGGCACAACTTCTTTTACCCATTCCTCCTGTTTACGGTTTATTGAATTCTAATTGTTGAGAAAAGGCCATTCTGTGCTATATTTGTATGACCAATATTCTCTGGGTTATAAGGGATAGAAACAGCACTCTAACACTCAAGAAGTAGCACTGGTTTGTGAAAAACGGGGAATTTCTTGTATGGCCAGTAGTGGCACAGTTGGATCTAGGACCTCATATAATATCATCAGGCTTGTCACTTTCTTTCAAATCTGCCTTACTCTGTGTTCACTTCCTTCTCAGGTGCACATGAGATGGTAAAGATAGTTAACAGACATTCCAGCTTTCATTCTATCACTGTGTGAACTCAGTGCAAACAGCATTTCTTCTAACAGTTCAGCAGAAGTCCGAGATCTGACTTCTGCTGAACTATTAGAAGATCTGGCTAGGCTTGCATCATGCTCCCATCCTTGAAGCAATGATGTGGGCCTGACTGGAAGATCTGGAAGTTACCCTTGAAGACCTTGGAAGGTTTAGCTCTGCCAGAGTCATGTGGTAGGAACATTTCTCCCTAAGGAAATGGAATTTGGTGGGCAAAATAGCATATGTATATTACACATGCCTGCAGGGACACTTTTTGTGGCCCTATCTAAGAACCACTGCAAGAAGTAAGGAGAGTAAACAAAAATCACATGTGTTTTTATTTGTTCTCTCTTGAGAAAAATAAATAAGAACTGAATCAACTGCTGCTGCCGCATGAGTTATAGGAGAGCCACCCTTGTGGAAAGAGAAGAGCCTTCACTTCCCACCTCTCTACCTGGCCCAGTTCCAACCCATTTCCCCAAATTTCCACTTGGAGCTTCCTATAAATAATAATGATGTTTGTGAGTCAAGAAAGACCAGTTTAGCTGTGGTTGAATTAAATAGGAAGTCCTTTTCTTTTTACACTGTAAGAATGCCAGAGGCAAGCATGCCAGTACAGTGTAATCGTGATTCCACCAGGGACAGAGGTGTCTTCTATGTATTCCTAAGACATTTTTGGAATATAGCTTTTGTTCTCATGCTTTCCCCCTAGAGATCTCAAGACATTTTCTTCACCAACTGCATTACATCAAGAACAAGTGGAAGGCAGAGGGCAAAATGTGCATGCCAGCTAATGGTCCTCCCTGAGACAGAGAAAAAGAGCTCTTGGCAGCAAGAAACTGGTCTGGTGCTATTAATGGGCCCTGGTGTTGCTAGGAGCTGGCCTGGCCCGCACAGTTAGGCCTTGGCAATGAAGGGACAGCACTGGAGATACCAGAATTGTAGAGAGGGTTGCAGAGAAAAGAGGTGAAATAAACTTTGGACTATTTATAAGTTGGGCTAGATTTGACCTTATTTCATGGCATACTACCTAAGTGGACCACTGTAAATATGACCCAAAATGTCAAATTAACTTTCTGTTTCAATTACGTAAACAGTCTCAGAGAAAGCAAACTGGGAAAGCAAATGGCAAAACTAAAATACAGTTATATTTGCAAACAGGACAACCTATTTTTGACATTTTCTTAAATAACCAAGATCTATTTTTTAAAATGTTTAACACAAATAATACCTAAAAATATATACATAATGAAAAACTCAAATAATATAAAAACGTGTAGAGTAAAAATTATAATACCAGGGAGAATGGGGAGAGGGTAGGAGAAGAGGAAGGGGAAGCTAAATATTTGGTGATGGGAAAAGAAAAAAAAAGTTAAAATACCCTTTTTCTTCACCCACAATCCTCTCATGCTGCCACAGAAAACACTGCTAAGATATTAGGTCATTTATTAAAAAATATTTCACTTTACATTCATACTTGTAATTTCATTTTCTTTTGTATATCTATGCATATATAAGTATGTATATGTGTATGTATATATAGAAACATATACATATACACACATATAGTATTTATTTTCATATAGAATATAATATTCCACAAATTTTCCCCCATAGCAAATAGAACTGTTAGGTCTAAGGTTTAACATTTAACATTTTGGTGGATATGCCGTACTCCAAAATATCCTCACACAATTTTTATTGCCACAAATAATATAAGAAAGTACTCATTTCTCTTACCCTCACCAACCCAGACTCATTCTTTAGTTTAGCAGTTGTATCTACCATTTTAGTTTGTATTTTCTTAATTACTACTGATGTTGAGGATCTTTCCATATGTTATAGACCTTTACAAATTCTTGTTTTATGTATGGTTTATTTTTATCATTCTCTTGCGGATATGTAAGGGGCTGTTTATATAATATGAAAGGTAAATTTTTTTTGAAAACATAAGGTTCAAACATTTTCTTTCTGTCTGCAACTTATTTTTTAACTTATGGTGTATTTTTCCTGTAAGATTTTATTTTTATGTAATAACTTAAAAAATGTTTTCTTTTTAGCTTCTAGGTTTTGTGTTTTTAATGAAGGTTTCCTTTATTCCATTATTATGAGAATATTCTATCCCATTTTATTCAAATACTATACAGTTTGGTTTTAGATTTTGGCCAGAATCTGAACTCCTTTATCTGGTATGGTATAAGTAGGAATTCAACATTTTTTTCTACATGGCATAGTGGAATCAGAATGTTTGGGTCCATTTTCCAGCTTTGCTACTTGCTTGCAGTTCTGAATTTCTCAACTTTTTGTGCCTCAGTTTAATTATCACAACACTTTTACCTTTCTTATAGGATTATGGGAAAGATGAAATGAATTTTTACATGAAAAACACTTAGAACAGTATCTGGAATATATAAGCCCTTTTCAAATATGTAGAAAACAGCAACAACAAAAACCCAACAAATAAACTAAAACAAAATAAATAAACCCACCCCCCAAACAAAAGAAAAATAACAACAGAACAAATCCAATGTCTCCTCCAATGAATTGACACATTATATTTATTCTGATTTATATACATAAAAGAGTCTATTTTTAGGTTCTATTCTCCTTTCCTTGATCTCTTTGTGTCAATTCTCTCTGTTTTGATTACAATAATTTTAAGGTGTTTTTGATATCCAGAAGGGCATATGTCTCTTATTTTTCTTCTTTTCTTTTTTTTTTATTGTTAGACTTACTGGGGTGACATTGGTTAACAAGAATTACATAGGTTCTGGGTGTACGATGCTATAGTGCTGTATTGTATTATGTGTCTACCACCCAGTGTGAGTTCTCTTTTCATCACCATGTATTTGGCTCCCTCCTTGTTTCCCACCTCTACCTTCTTGTCCCCAAGTAACCACTAAACTATTGACTGTGTCCATGAGTTATTTTTTTTCTCTTTTTCCTTGTTGCTTTCAGTTTTATATTCCACATATGAGTAAAGTAATATGGTTCTTGGTTTTTCTGTCTGGCTTATTTCACTTAGCTTGATGTTCTTGAGTTCCATCCATTTTGTTGCAAATGACGGTATTTCATCTTTTCTTATAGCTGAGTAATAATTCATTGTGTATATGTACCACAGCTTCTTTATCCAGTCACCTATCAAAGACCACTTTGGTTGCTTCCATGTCTTGGCCACCATGAACAGCGCTGTAATGAACATTGAACATTGGGGCACGTAAGTCTTTGTGGACTAAGGTTTTTACACTTTGTGAGTGGATACCCAGAAGGGGGATTGCTGGGTCATATAGTAACTCCAATCCTAGTTTTCTGAGGAAACTCCACACTGCCTTCCGCAGTGGTTGTACCAGTTTGCACTCCCACCAGCAGTGTACCAGAGTTCCTTTTTCTCCACATCCTTTCCAGGCACCTGTTATTCCTTGTCTTGTTGATAATAGCCATTCTAACAGGTGTGAGGTGGTATCTCATTGTGGTTTTGATTTGCATTTCCCTGATAGTTAATGAAGTTGAGCATTTTTCATATCCATGTTGGTCATTTGTAGTGTTCAGGTCCTCTACCCACTTTTTTTATTTTATTTTTTTTGGTATGTGGATAGTTCCCTGGCCGGGAATCGAACCCAGGCCACAGCGCTGACAGTGCCAGCGACGAAGCCTTAAGCCACTACACCACCAGGGATCTCCATCTGTACCCACTTTTTAATGGGGTTGTTTGTTGTTTTGTTGTTGAGTCATAATAGTTCTTTACATATTTTAGATATTAGACCCTTATCTGATGTGTTGTTTGCAAATATTTTCTTCCATTCTGTTGGCTGTCTCTTTGCTTTGTTTATGGTTTCTGTTGCTGTTCAAAAGCTTTTTAGCTTGATACAGGCTCATTCATTTATTTTTACTTTTCCTTCCCTTGCCTTAAAGGTCAGGTTCATGAAGTCCTCCTTGAGCCCTAGGTCTATAAGTCTAGAACCAATGTTTTCTTCTATACAGTTAATTGTTTCAGGCCTTATGTGGAGGTCTTAGATCCATTCTGAATCAATTTTAGTATATGGTGACTGTTCACTGCTCAGATTTATTCTTTTGCATATGTTTTTCCAGTTTTCCCAGCACTATCTCCTGAAGATGCTTTCTTTTCCCCATTGCATATTTTTTGCTCTTTTAGCAAAAATTATTTGCCCATAAATTTGTGGATTTATTTCTGGGTTTCAATTCTGTTCCATTGGTATATGCCTCTGTTTTTCTGCCAATATCAAACTGTTTTGATTATTGATTCTTTCTAGTATAAATTGAAATTGGAAAGCACGATACCACCAGCGTTATTCTTTTTATGTTGTATTGCTTTGGTGATTCAAGGTCTTTTGTGGTTCCATACAAATCTGATAATTTTTTTTCTCTATTTTGTGAAAGTATGTTTGTGGGATTTTGCTGGGAATTGCATGAAATGTGTATATTGCTTAGGGTAATGTGGCCATTTTAACAATGTAAAGTCTCCTTATCCATTAACACAAAATATCTTTCCATTTCTTTGTGTCTTTAATTTCTTTCAGAAGTGTCTTATAGTGTTTCTTTTGTATATAAGTCTGTCATGTTCTTTGTAAAGTTAATTTCTATGTTTTTATTTTTTGTTGTGTTCACAAAAGTTATAGACTCTGTTATTTCTTTTACTGAAGATTCATTGTTTGTATATATTTGCAATTAATTTTGTACATTGATTTTGTATTCTGCAAATTTACCATATTTGTTTATTGTTTCTAATAGTTTTCTGGTGGAGTCTTTGGACTTTTTCTATATAAAGAATCATGCCATCTGCAAATATTGTCAGTTTGACTTCTTCTCTCCCAATTTGGATACCTTTTATTTCTTTCTCTTGCATGATTGCTCTGGTTAGAACTTCTGGTACTATACTGAATAGCAGTTGTGACAGGGGTCACCTCTGTCTTCTTTCTGATTTAGAGGAATGGGCTTCAGCTTTTCCTAATTCAGTATGATATTAGCGGAGGGTTTGTCATATATGGCCTTTATTATGTTGAGGTATTTTTCTTCTATACCTATTTTATTCAGTGTTTTGATCATAAATGGATGTTGTATCTTGTCAAATGCTTTTTCTCCATCATTTGATATGATCATATGGTTTTTATCTTTTACTTTATTTACGTGGTGTATCACACTGACTGATTTCCATAGGTTGAGCCATCTTTGTGCTCCTGGGATGAATCCCATTTGATTGTGGTGTATAATATTTTTTATGTATCATTGTATTTAATTTGCTAATATTTTGTTTAGGAGTTTTGCATCTGCATTCATCAGAGATGTTGGTCTATAGTTCTTTTTCTGTGTTGTCTTTACCAGGATTTTGTATTAGGGTAATGTTGGCCTTGTAGAATTTGTTGGGAAGTATTGCCTCATCTTCAATTTTTTGGAAGCATCTGAGGAGGATAGGTATTATTTCTTCTTTGAATGCTTGGAAAAAAATTATTGGTGAGAACATCTGGTCCAGGACATTTTCTTTGGCAAGGTTTTGGATAATTATTTCAATTTCTTTACTATTGATTGGTCTATATAGATTATCCAGTTCTTCTTTGTTCAGTCTATGTAGAGTATATGTTTCTAGAAACTTGTCCATTTCTTCTAGGTTGTTAAATTTAGTGGCATAAATCCAGTCATTATATTTTCTTATGATCCTTTGTATTTCTATGTTATCAGTGGTAATTTCTCCCCTTTCATTTCTAATTTTGGATACTGGTGTCCTTTCCTACTGTCCTTTGAGTAGTCTAGCCAGAGGGTTGTCAATTTTGTTTTTTCAAAGAAGCAGTTCTTGGTCATTAATTTTTCCCCATTGTCTTTCTGTTCTCAATTTTATTTAGAACTTCTCTAATTTTTATTATTTCTTTTCTTTCACTGACTTAGGGATTTTTTTGTTCTTTTTCTTCTATTTCCTTAAGATGGGATGGTAGGAGATTTATGTGTGATTTTGCTTGTTTCTTAAGATAAGCCTGTAATGATATGAATTTCCCTTTTATTACTGTTTTACTGTGTTCTAATAATTTTGATACATTGTATTTTCAGTCATTAATTTCTATATACTTTAATATCTTTTAAAATTTGTTCTTTGATCCAGTAATTTTTGATTAAGATGTTGTTTAATCTCCATGTATATGTGATTTTTTTTTCTGCTTCCTTTTTGCAGTTGATCTCCAATTTCAAAGCTTTGTGGTCTGAGAATACACTTGGTATGATTTCAATACTTTGAATATGCTGAGGTTAGTTTTTTGTCCCGGCATATGGTCTGTCCTTGAGAATATTCTATGTACATGAGAAAAGAAGGTATACTCTTTTTGTTGTTGTTGTTGTATGAAATGTCCTGTAAATGTCACTTATGTCCAGTTACTATAATGTGTCATTTGTTGATATTTTCTTATTTATTTTTTGTTTGGATGATCTGTCCATGGCTGTTAAGGAGGTGTTTAGGTTCCCAACAATGATTGTGTTTTTGTCAGTTTCTCCTTTCCGTTCTGTTAGTAGTTGCTTTGTGTATTTTGGTTCTTCCTGATTGGGAGCATATATATTAATGAGGGTCATGTTTTCTTGTTGTTTTATTGTCCCTTTTATCACTATGAAATATCCTTCTTTATCTCTTGTTAACTTTTTTAACCTGAAGTTTGCTTTGTCAGATATCAGTATGGCAACTCCTGATTTTCTCTGGATACCATTTGCTTGAAGTAATGTTTTTCATTCTTTTACTCTGAGTCTGTGTTTGTCCTCATGGCTGAGGTGTGTCTTTTGGAGACAGTGAATGGATAAGTTTAGTTTTATAATCCAGGCTGCTACTCTGTGTCTTTTTATTGGTGAAGTTAGTCAATTTACATTTAGAGTGATGATTGATACATGAGGATTTCCTATGGGCATTACACATTTTCACTTTCTTTAAATTTCTTTTTTGTTGTCCCAACTCTATTCCATTTATTCTGATGTTTTGTTTCAGCATGAAGCGCCTCCTTCAGTATTTCATAAAATGCCAGCTTTGTGTTGGAGAATTTTCTGAGCTTCTATATGTCTGAGAAAGTCTTTATTTCTCCTTCAGATTTGATGAATAATTTCACTGTATAATTTATTCTTGGCTGGAAGTTTCTCTCTTTTAATATTTTGAATATTTGATTCTACTCCCTCCTAGCTTGTAGAGTTTCTGCTGAGAAGTCTGATGATAGCCTGATGGATTTTCCTTGAAAAGTTATAGTTTTTTTTTCTCCTGGCTGCCTTGAGAATTTTCTCTTTGTCTTTGATTTTTGACATCTTCAGTATAATGTGTCTTGGAGAAGATCTGCTAAAATCCAGGTAGTTAGGGAATCTATTTTCTTCTTGAATTTGGGGTTCCAGATTTTTTCATAGGTTTGGAAGATTTTTGTTTACTACTTATTTGGGTATGATCTTTGTAGAGTTGTTTTCTGCACCTTCTTTTAAGCCTATTATTTTAATATTGTTTTTTCTAATGGAGTTAGATAGTTCCTGTAGAGTTCTTTCAGTCCTTTAGACTCTAAAGTCCTTATCACTAATTCTTTTCTCCATCTGGTTGGCCTGTTTCCTGTGGCAGTTATTTAATTTCTCACTTCTTTTACTGCATTATTTACCCCTCAAATTTTCATCTGATTTTTACTTATAATTTCAATTTCTTTGCTAAAATGTTCCTTTTGTTCATTAATGTCCTTTCTGAGATCATGCATCTGAGCTGGGGTGTTCTATTAATATGTTTTCAGTTCTCTGAGAGCTTTTAGAACTGCACCCTTATATTCTATGTCACTTAGGTCATACATATCTAGAACTATAAGATCCTTTTTTGGAGGTTTTTCATCTTCTTTCTGAGCAGCTTTGAATCCTAAGGTATTCATAGTGTTTCTCTGTGCAGTGGGTGTGGATACTGTGGCTCTTTTCTGGGCATGAGGTTTTGTTCTGTGACAGTTCCAGGGAGGTCTCTTTCTATTTCTGTTTGGTATTGCTGTAGTGTCTTGCTGCATGGCAGACACTAAGTTGCACTAGGGGGCAAACTTTGGAAGAGAGAGCTGGGGTGAACTGCACCTGGGCAGTCTGTGGTCGCTCTGCTTCCTGCAGCAGCTCCCCTGGTCACTGACACCACTACAGCAGTAGTCTGTTGGTCAGGGAAGCCCAGAGGAGAGCAAGGGAGGCCCATGCAAGAAAAACTGAGAGTGGTGGAGACCAAGTGTTCATGCAAACTCTGCCTTACTCCCTTCACCTGGGCCTGCTTTTCACACAGTCCCGTGTGTCAGTATTTCAGGGTTTTCCTGGCAGCGGTTCCCTAATTCAAACTGGGTCAGAGTGAATAGTGGAGCGATGCTGTTGCTGGAGGCCTTATTTCCACCTAGGGCAGTTCAGATGTTTTGTTCAGCTTCTGAGACCACCTCCTCCCCAGACTCAGCTCAGGTTCGATTTCTGTAATATGCTGCTGCTCATCCCACTCAGCCATGGTCTCTCAGGGTCTCAGCTACCCTTGCCTCCATTCTTATCACCACTTGGCCTTTCCCCTGTCCAGTATTGTGCTGACCCTCAGCCACTGTTCCCTGATTCCTTCCTAGTTCCTTCAGTTTGCTGAGGCCAGTGGGGTTGCAATCCATCTTTGTTCCCTCCCTTCTCTCCCATTTGTCCACCTTTCTCTAACCTTATGGTGTTTTCTTGTGATGTGTGAATCCCTCACCTGCCACTCAAGGTTTCCCCTGTTGGATCCCAGCTGGCCATTCAATTGTATTTTCCAGGAGAAGTTTCAGGGATCCCTGCTCTGGTCACCATCTTGCTGAGCTCTCCCTCTTCTTCTTTTTTAAATTTACATTCTTACATATATACATTATTTTATAGAGATGAGTTTAGAATTATCTTAAGTTCCATTAGAAACATCCTGTTGAGTTCCATAAAAAAGCTTCAGTTCCACAGTAATTTGGTTTAGGATTATATTACATTTATAAATCAGTCTAGGGAGAATTGGTCTCCCTCCTGACCAAAATTCCTTAAATAATTTATTTTCTTTGCCAATCTATGTAAGTTGAGGTGATTACACTCAGCATCTCAGGCAGTTCTACATTAGCAGGCAGTGGAGACAAAGAAAGTGGTTTATTTCCCAATTAGTTGGTGGATATTTTTTCAGTAGTCTTTTTCCAAGACTAAAGAATAAGACGGGAGGGACACTTTTGTCATAAACTGAGTGGATCCTCTTACCAATGTTTGGACCTTTAGAGAGCCTCAGAATGGAAGTTGTCTGCCACAGGCTTTGCCTGAGTGAAAGACATTCTTCTCGGTGTGGTTCTCACGTCCTGTGAACACAAAAGCCTCCTACAAGTCCTATCTGGGCACTACCAGATGTTTGGCGTGTTTCCTTCAGACTTTAGAGGCAAAAAACCTTGCCACTCCACTCCACACCTATTACCATTTGAGTCACTTTAGCTATAAAGTTGGCTGAGAAAGGAAGCAAAATACTTGCATTCAGGTGATCATCTTCTGAGAATTACCTCTGAGTTATGGTTGTTGTTGTTGTTTTTTTTTGCAGAATTTATCAACTCTATTTTTTAGATAAAAATTAAATTGAGATATAATCGACATACAACATTATTTTAGCTTTAGGTGAACAACATAATGATTTGATATATAATTACATTGCAAAATGATTACCATAATAACTTCAGCTAACATCCATCACCACACGTCATTACATACATTTTTTATTGTGATAAGAACTTATTTATTCTTTTAAATTAAATTAATTGGGGTGACATTGGTTAATAAAATTACTTAGGTCTATGTGTTGCATTATGTGTTTACCACCCAGAGTCAGCTCTCCTTCTGTCACCATATATTTGCCATCCCCTTTTCCTCTCCCACCCCTTCCCCTTATCCTCTGGCAACCACTAAACTATTGACTGTGTCCCTGAGGTTTGCTTTCAGTTCAGTTTTATATCCCACATGTGAATGAAGTCATATGGTTCTTGATTTTTTCTGTCTTGCCTATTTTGATTAGCATGATGATTTTAGGGTCCATTCATGTTTTCACAAAAAGCAGCATTTCATCTTTTTTATGGCTGAGTAATATTCCTTTATGTATATGTACCACAGCTTCTTTATCCAGTCATCTATCAAGGGACACTGTAGTTGTTTCCATGTCTTGGCCACCTTGAACAATGCTGAAATTAACATTGGGGTACATATATATTTGTGCACTGAAGTTTCAATTTTGGGGGGTAAATACCCAGAAAAAGTATTGTGGGGTAATATGGTAACTCTATTCTTAATTTTTTGAGAAACCTCCATACTGTCTTCTGTAGTGGATGTACCAATTTCTTCCCATCAGCAATGTGTGAGAGTTCCTTTTTCTTCACAGCCTCTCCAACACATGTTATTATTTGTCTTATTGATGATAGCCATTCTAACAGGTGTGAGGTGATATCTCATTGTGGCTTTGATTTGCATTTATTTGATAGCTAATGAAGTTGAGCATTTTTAAAAAAATATATCTGTTGGCTATTTCTATGTCTTCTTGGGAGAAGTGCCTGTTCAGGTCTGCCCATTTTTATTTGAGTTGTTTATATTTTTGTTGTTGAGTTGTGCAAGGTCTTTATATATTTTGGATAATAGTCCCTTATCAGAGGCATTGTTTGTGAATATTTTTTCTCATTTGGTTGGTTGTCTATTTTCTTGATTGTTTCTTCTGCTGTGCAGAAGCTTTTTAGTTTAACATAGTCTTATTCATTTATTTTTGCTTTTACTTTCCTTGCTTTTGAGGTCAAATTCATATAAAGTCTTCCTTGAACCCTAGATCCATAAGTTAGAGCCAATGGTCTTATGTGGAGGTCTTTGATCCATTTTGAGTTAATTTTGGTATATGGTGACAACTCACAGCCCAAGATCATTATAAGAACATTTAATATACATTTTCTTAACAACTTTCAAATGTCTAGTACATTATTTTTCACTATACTCTAATTTATCCTCTGATGGGAATATACTCAAGAGAACCTGAGGCTAAGGTAAGTCAATTTCTCTGTAGCAAATTCAAGGTGCATTACCCATTTTAGCATATCATTTGCTTTTTGAAAAAATTGTTTTTATACTTGAACCCTTGTAACCTGGAACAATTTACTTCTCTTTGTTCAAATTAATGTTAGGCATCTGGGGGATAAAATTAAAATTTAAAATATGCTAGTTGTTGACTGTTTTTTAGTTGCCATAGAAATTCATCTTCTGAAATTATTCATTCATTCAACAAATAGTTTTTAATACCTTCCTTTTGCCAGTCACTGCATTCAATCCTGAAATATCTTCTAGGTATCCTCACCTTTCATTATGTGGCATAGACACCTCTATGAAGAGAACTGTACTTTGACCTTGTCTGTTCTGTTGCTTGCCTCGATATAGTTTTCATTTATCAACTTAAAAATGTTTTATAACCTTTTTGGTAGATTGAAAAAAAGGATATAATCTTTACTAGTCCCATACCTAAAACTTCTACAGTAAGACTCTGTAGTTCTTCCCATCAAGAGGTAAGATTTATTTCCTTATTTGAATTTAGACTGGGTTTGTCACTTGCTTTGGTAAAAAATGCAGCTAAGTGACATTGTGCTTGTTTAGAGTTTAGGTCATTAGAGATATGGCAAGCTTCCACTTAGGTCCCCTGTGACCACTCTGTAAGCAAGTTTGGGCTGGCCAGCTGAAGTAGAGCTAAACCATTTCAGCTGAGCCCAGAAAACCACCCAGCTAAGCTTAACTTAGACTGCCAAATTGTGGAATTGTGATATATATATATATATAAATTGTTCAGCGATTTATTGGATAGTTGTAAAATGGAGTGTTTTTTGTGTACATATTAACTGTTTTTAAAAGATTTTTATTAAAAAATATAGATCACATTTAAAATTATATAGTTGTTCAACATCTATATACCTAAAGAAATGATCTCCAAAACCTCAGCAACCATCTTACATGGTACTGTGCTATACAATATTATTGACTATACTGTACATTATATCCCCATGTCTTGTTTTATACCTGGAAACTTGGACCTCTTATTCCCCTTCATACAAGCCCCTACTTTTTAAAATGTTCAATTACAGTTAGCATTCAATATTATTTTATATTAATTTCAGTTATACAGCATAGTGGTTAGATATTTGTATAATTTAACAAACAAATAACCCATGGACACAATCAATAGTTTAATGTTTATTTGGGGACGAGTGGGTTAGGGAGGGGGGAAAGGGGAGGGGGTGGGAGAGGAGGGGGG